>JAQFZW010000046.1:0-145446 GCA_034687055.1 Heteromurus nitidus | reverse complement strand
TCATTCCCACAATTCCATGATTTAAAAATAATTCCCACATCGCCCCTGAGATGAATATATTTCTTATGGGGAAAAAAATTATACAGCCCAGAATCTTAATTTACGGCTCGGTTTACCAATATGTGACTTGGATTACGCTAGCTGAAATCTGCTCTAGATTTCGTTAACTCGAACCCGAGATGCGGGAATATGAATCAGACTCACGAAATATGAATTCGTATACCCAAAAATGGGCATAATTTGCTTAATAATTCATGCTTGGTTCTGGAAGGAAGTTGAATTACAAAGCCAAAATTCGGGATTATATTATCATTGTCCCAAGTTGCTCCGTAATAATTCAACTAGCTCTGATAATGTTAGAAACAAATGTAGATGTGATGTACCTTAAAATCCACAACTCTAATTTCCAGATTCGTATTTGAACTTTGAACAATTCTCCATGCTTGCATGAATTACTACCTAGTAAATAGAAGGTTACGTTACGGTTACGGCATTTTGCGCTAGAATGGAATGGACATTGACCGAAATGTAATGATTCACTTTTGTTTAAAATATGGTTGAGCCGATCTCCTATTGATGGATCATTTGGTTTTTTAAATTCCCAACTTACGATTTCCACTACCGTAATCCCACCAACCCATAATGATAAATTGGTATTATTGTATGACTCATTGATGAGGTTGCACGCTGTAATGTTTGAATGGCCCCTCGAATTTATCATAGGTCTTTTATGTTTACCGGCATCAATATATAAGTAATTCACACTGAATTGGATCTTAAACTTCAATTAAAGTTTGATGTATAACTTTCTTTAACCCCACGCGAAAGGTTAATTTGATATGCATCAAAAATTCGAAACAGGCCTTTTATAAAACCGCACACAAATCTTTCTAGAGATGGGACAACGAAAATAAAATCAGTGATTCATGGATGGAAATCTGAATGATTCAAGTTGAATGGATTGAGTATAAAAACGTAAGCGTTCTGAAGAAATCGAGCATTGGAATGAGAAAAAATGTAAGTGCAATTTTCGGTGTCGGATTACGGGATACTTACCCGTAACCCGACTCCGAAAATTGCTAAATTAATTGGACATTTATTTGGATGCAAATGCCCACATCCACATCTTTCCATTGTTCATTCAACAACACTTCGTTTCGTATAGGGGCCTTGGGGCAATGTGACGTGGTTTTAGACTTCACTTCGAGTTCCAAGCGGGGCAGAAGAGGCAGGTCTGCAGATGAGTTTGTTTTGGTGTGGACAGTGGACCAACAAAAATGACATTGTCAGAATCCAGCTGATCGTTGTAAATAAATAGTTTCGTGACTAAGTTTTCTTACGAAGACGTAAGAAATTAAATTGCAGATTGTGCAGACGATTAGTGTGGATTGTACCTAATTTTGCATTCGAGTGAACCAGAGAGACCAGAGTAAATCGTTTACCAGAGATCCTGGAAAACATCTTGAACAATGACGATCCACAACTTGTATATTTTTGACAGAAATGGTTTCTTAATGCATTATGGCGAGTGGAACAGGAAGAAAGGTTCGACGATGAGTAAAGAAGAGGTGAATTTTAATGAATTCGCACAGTTAAAATTTAAGATCCGTTGTAGAAGCAAAAGTAATTATTTCGTGTTTTGTTTATGATTTTTTCCAGGAAGGAAAGCTCGTATATGGAATGCTCTTCTCCCTTCGTTCTTTCTTAGAAAAAATCTCGCCGCTGGATCTAAAGGATAACTCGTTTTGCTATCGTACAACAAAATACAAGATGAACTACTGGGAATCTCCAACTGGAGTCAAGTTTGTTATGAATACAGACCTCAATTCTCCTAACGTAAAGGATCTACTTCGAGTAATTTATCAAATGGTAAGGGCCGAAAGATATAATAATGCAATGCATTTCCAGTGGATTTAGGGTGGAAAGTGAGGACTAAATCTTCGTTTATTCCGTAGGTTTACGTGGAGTATGTCATCAAGAACCCGGTGTGTCCTATGGGAGAATATATTCATAGCGAACTTTTTGCCCAAAAATTAGATGAATTAGTAAAATCTTCATTAATTTATACGTCAAAAACATCATAAGGTCCCAGTTACGTATTATTACATTTATTTTTGAGGCGAGGCTAATCCTTCTCGTTTACGTTGTAAGTGAATGATTGCTGTTTTAGAGACAATATATATTCTCATTATCAATTATTCTTGTATAAGTTATTTCACGGTCTACTACATAATTCCAGATTAATTAAAGATATTACATGAAGTGGTTGAAAATGCGATGAGTTATGCCTCTTATGAGATGACTATATGTTATGACTGTGATTGAAAATTTATTTATTTTATAAATACGTATATCACGTTTACAAGTCATAAGGTGTTGCAATTCGAGTTAAAACAACTTTTGTTTAATTAGCAGGAACGAAACATGCATATACTATGCAATGACAGCGAGATATGAATTCGAAGGCAGTGGAAATTTAATAAGAGGCGAATTTATTTAGAAATTACAGCTAAAGATAGTTCAAGATCAATTTTAAAAGGAATGCCTTTACTATATATGGAAAAGAAGATCTTTTTTTTTACTAAAAGTTCATTTTTATTCGACTGGCGCAAATTTATCCAGTGCTTTGCTTCACATTATAAAACTACGTTGCATTCTGCGTGCTAGGAATCCTGTCAATTCAAAATCTCTTGTGTTTGTCAGTCTCAAAGCCTTACACTGTATATTGCGTTTATCAGACTAAATGACACTGCATATAAATTATTATAACTGCCTGCCATTATACCTTATGCAAGTTTCCAACTTAAAATTTCTTCCTTGAGGCTCAGGTTCCAAACTGACTTGGGTATCTATTGAACACTATTGAAGACTTGTATATCGATGTCTCGAGCCAATACATATGTATAAAGACTCTTGATTATTAATTTGATACGCATTACCACTTATCACAAATGCATTCCTGTGCAAAAAGTTTGCAGATGCAAGGATAATAGGCTTTATGTTAAAAAGTAAATACATTATAGCTCAAAATAACTAAATATATGTTTGCACTTGTTAGTTAATAGACATGGCATCTCCGTCGAGTCGATCCTTACACACTAAATATATTACGCAGAATTTGTCTATATCACGGGAAATCGTCTTCTAAACACTTAGGCTAATGCAGATGCTGGAAGAGAACTGTGCTTAGGTTTAACTTTGGTAAAGAAGACTTTGATGTTACCAGCAAAATCTGCACTGACTAGAACATAGCCTGCGGGGCAGGCAGAAGCATGTTTGCTTGATTGCGAACTAGGCTTGGTTAACGATGGCGATTTAACCATACCCACCCGCTGTTGTTTTTCCGTTTCAGCTTCCTTCTCTTTCGATTCAATTTGTCTGACAATGAGGTCGGGATCTGGTGCGAATACAGCACATGTGACGACGACGTTGTGCGCTGAAAATAGGGAAAATATTTTATTCTCACGAAAGCAAAAATTTGAATTTGTTATTTTGTTTATTTTTTAAGTTTCATAAGCAGACCTTTAATTCCTTCCCAATATCCATTTCGATCCCTTCGAGCTGATGAAAACTTGGAATAATCGTGACACGTCTTCCAGATATAAACGAATTGATTTTCACTACCACTTACAACATATTTTCCGTCGTGACTAAATGTTCCTTTAATCTGACTGGACGTGTTTACATATCCCTTATATTTACAGGTCAATCCTAAATCCCTTAAATCGTACAAACGTATTCTGGAATCATTTGACGTTACAAGAATTTTATCTTCTCCAGGCATTGGTTCAATACCCGTTATTTTACGCCCTGTTAGTCGTTTCTTCCCCTTATGTACAATAATTTGAGTGTGATATTTTAGCTGTTCTGTATGGTAAAACATGCATCGGCCATCGTACGTCCCTACTACAGCAAATTTGCCATTTTGACAGAAATTTGCAGCAGTAATTAATTTATTAGGGCCTGTGACTTCGTTCCATAGGGCAACTTTCTTGTCCGGAATGTTCCATAGTCGCAATTTACCATCCAAAGAGCCACTTAAGAAGTACCTGTCATCCTGTGGTCAATACAATTAGGAATTTTAGTTGTCTCTTCTCTCAAGCATTTAAATTTTTCAGTTCATAAAAAGAGATAGACTTTTATACGTAAAACATTGAACTTACCCTAGGATGAAAGGCAATTGCGGTAACGAAATCAATGTGTTGAAAACAACATAAACATTCCCTCCTCGAAATATGCCACAAACGTACGGTTCGGTCCATACTTGAAGACAACAAGAAGAAACTTCTCGACCACGCAATATCCAGCAAATCTGCTGTGTGACCTGAATAAACGCACAACGGCCGAGGAACAAACGGAGCTCTTGGGTCGCTATTTTCACTAGACAAGTACCAACAACAAAATTTACAAATTCACGTTCAGGCAAAGAAATCATAATATTTGGCAATAATAATTTGTAAGTACCAAGCCAGAAGCATTTCTTCAACAGAATGGTGGGAATGCTGAGAAACTATGGACTCTTGGCTCGGTGTTGGCGAAACTTTGTCAGATGTATTTTTCGATCGCATATCTTGAAAATAGGAGAGGTGATCTTTTAAAACCCATATACGAATTGCTCTGTCTTGTCCCGAGGTAGCCAGAAGCCTTCCACAGTTTGAAAACTTCATGCACCATACCGGTCCAGTATGATCGCCAGACAAATCTTGAACCACCTGTAAATGATCAAACTCGTAGGGGCCTTTGTGACTGTGCGATGCTTTCATTTTAACCAACGGTTCTTGTCCTCCGCTAAGAACTACTCCTTCGTTTGTGCTGATATCAACATCTTCTTTCCTATGGCTTCTCTGTGCTAACGATTTTGCTTTATCAACTGTTTTCTTTACCGTTGAACCTAGAAATCGTTTCACTTTTGCCGTCTTTTTCCTTACGCTTGATTGGTCACCATCTTCTTGTGATGCTGCAGACGACTTTTTAGAATCCATTGATTCTTCATCCGAATCTCTTTCCTTATTGTCCCGTTCGCTGATGTATTCGGAAGTTAATCTCATTATGTGCAGAGATAAAGGATTAATACACCTAGGAATTCGTTCTTCAGCCGACGATAATGGAATCCGTTCTCCCGTATCCAAATTTAGTACCTGAAAGTATACCCACAAGCTTTGTTTTAATTTGGTAGACCTTTAGGAATTAGGAATAGTACATCGTGCGGATAAATTATAAGTGAGACTAATATGGATGGAAATATGGAACTGGAACTTATGATAAAACGTGCCAACGTGCTTCTAACACTCCACTACACTGAAATTTAAAGCTATGCATATGTTTATGTTTATAGTTTGTCTTAATTGTGTAGTAATCCAAAAAAAAATCGGTTTGAATGGTACTACGTCGTGATGTTATTAATAAAGCCAAAGCCATAGGTGGAATGGAAAGGAACAGGGCTAAATGCTCGACGGTAGCACTTTAAAACAATGTTATACCAACCGGATGCAAATCCAGTGACCTCGGCCGCTTGAAAATAAGGTGAAAGAATACAGAAACGCAAACGAACATATCCCAATTTCATTTTAAATTATGACAAAACCCAATACATAATTACAATTACCCAAGTTCAAGCCACCTGCAATATTAGTAATTTAAGTAGTAATGAATATTGTGAGTTACAATGGAAGGCTTACCTCAACTTGCTCTAGAATCTCAAGATCAGAAAGTAGTTTTCCGGAATCTGTTCTAGTTCTAAGATTCATATTCAGCTGACATTCTGCGTCTCTCTTTTCTTCGAGAGCAGCCATTGCGGATATGATAGAAGAAAGATGTAGATTCCCAGGTAATTTTGGAATGGAACCAACCGAAACAGGGTTGGAGAGGGAGGCTACTGGTTGTGGTTGCGGTAACGGTATACTTGCTACTGCTGTATTGTTTTCAGGAACTGCTAAAATTGTTGTCGAGTTGTTTAATGTGGAAGAGTTTGAATTGGAGCGTGATGATTCTCGTTGGCCTCCAGATCCAGTTCCTGCTGGATCAAATGCAGCAATAACGTCCTTGGGCAAAGATTCCGTACGTCTTAGCACCTTTGGACCTGCACTTTTAGCCTTCGTTTTTTCCTCATCTTGGGCTTTTACAATCCAAAATTTCTGATTAGGACTTTCCAACTGCTTATCCATCTCCTTGCACATAGATCTTATTGAAACTGTCGGACTAGGAGGGGTTTGTGGAGAAAACGTAACCCCGATAGCCCCATCTTCAACTATTCTCGCTCTCGATTGCTGGCGTGACAAAACTGAGGACGGCTCAGGTGTGCTCTCTTTCGAACGCATGTCGTCATCTGTAGATCCCAACTCCTCCAGCTTGGATCCTGAAGTAGTCAATCCAAATCCCTTTCGTTTCCTTCTTGGCGGAGCAATAGGTGCTTTCATGCTCTTATCGTTTGCATCGGTAGACCCTGCCTTATCCTTACAGCTTATGACAACATCGGGTTCCGGAACAAATGAACCACTTCGTCGGAGACCACTACAATTGCTATTACTATCACTTGAAACTGTTGAAGACAATGAAGGCACTGTATCCGTCACAGATCCGGTGATTTTATGCGCTAATAAAGTTGCTTGTTGTAAATGTGGTGGTGAGAGTTGTTGATTACTCAGTAAACCTGTCGAGTTTCCAGTATTTGCATTGTCCTGTACTGCCTGAACCTGCTGAGATACCCCTGAATTGGATGTTGACGAATAATTGGAGGAGGATGGTAAACGGTTCATGCGACCTAAGCCTATAGACACCCCAGATTGAAGACTTAGAGCGTCATGGTCCACAACTTTGAAAGGATGAGATGTTCTTCCAGATATGGCCCCATAGACACCTTCAACACTCGATGTTTGACTATCAGATTGCGAATTTTCATCTGCAGGAGGTTCCTCAACTTCCTCCGTGTTGAGACGACGGCGCATCTCCTCCATTCGCTTCCGCCTTCGGTCATCTTCTTCCAGTTCCTCCAGTTGGCTCTATATGTGTAAATAAACGTTAAATTTGTGAAATCAAAAAAAAATCGAAAGCCTAGCTCAAAAATACATATATCTAACCAACCTGCGACAACGAATTCAATGAGGATTTACTCGCATCCAGCGACCCAGCTTGTACATACGTTAGCGACGTACCAGGTGAAAAATATGCGTCCGAAGCACAACTATCCACCTCCGCAGGGGTTAACTTGGACAAATCAGGTCTCACTTCCTGCTTCTCCAGTACTTTCCTCGAAAATCTCAACAAGGTCCCTGTGTTAGGTTCTTCTGCATCATAAAACTCATCGGATGACTCCTCACTTCTTTCATCACTACTCACAGAACTGCTGGAACTGGACATGACGTTGTACAGATTTTTTTTAAATGCTGGAAACTTTCGACTCCCTTCCCTTCACCCTTTCACCTTATCCAATTTAGACTGGATAACTATCAACTCAACAACTACTGATAATAATATCAAATATTTAATATACTCTCTATTTTACAAATTTATATTGAGATTTAGTCCTCGCACAAATAGTGACAACGAGATTAAAATGATTGTAGCCTTCAGCCTTCATATTCGAACGCTGTAGAAGGGATTAACTGTACAATTGAAGGTAATAAAGCTAAATAGTTTAAAAATGCGAGTAATTAATTCGTGGATACACGAGACTGGGATGATGCATGATGATAATAGAATTGTGAATGTACAAGTGCAATGCAGATACGAAAACAATAACACTTTCCTCTGCCTTCTCACATCAACAGTCAACAAGAGTAGAGCGAGTGGAGCGAATGAGAGAGTTGTATAGAGGCTGTCTGCATATTGCTGCAGCTGCCTAAAAGAGATCATGATCACAATACCAAATGATTTTTATAACCCTTTCGTATTTCGAGCGGTGCTAATGCTCAAAATATCCTTTGCGTCATAGATAGCAAGGTGCAAACAATGTACAAGCACACCCTATGCATAATATTATATCCCTTTCCTTTTCTCCAGCAGACATCTCCACTCCAGTCATACCAAAGTCTCCAGCCAGTCATCCTCAATAATCCATATTATAAAAACTTCATATCAACTCCACTCAAATTCGTGATCGTGTTGTATCCAATCCAATCCAGTACATCCTTTTTTGCAGAAATAAATGCACTTTGAGCTGGAATTGAAATTGGAAGGAAAAAAGAGAGAGTAAAATGCATGCAGATTGCATATGTGCATGACGCGATGGCGTGACGTGAATCGGCATTTAATGGATTTATGGAAAATACGGCATGATTATATGATTCCGTTGCTCATTGTTATGGATTATCACGAGATAAGTGCTTTGGTGGGTTGGCTTATTTTTGCCGTTTTTCGTAGCATACACATGTAGCTGGGAGACCGGAGGAGATGAATTGCTTGCGACATTTTAAGATTAGCTGATATGTTACCCACGATCATCAAAGTTATCAGGATGAGATCGCACACGGCCGGTATTTGCACACTTGAGCATTAGTCAATGTCAGAGTAAACCGCTGGGTATATCGTGAGTTGAGCTCCAAAGAGTTGCAGTCGGCCGGAGTGAGTGGAATTCTTCTGTAATACTTGGAACTGGAGACCTTGGATATAGTTGGATGGTCCTTGACAAGGACATCCTCAGGGAACATCTTGTTTTTGCTTACGAATTGAATTCAAAGGGGCTACTATACCATTACGAACGGTCTTGCTTGGGAGTGAGAAAATTGGTGCTCTCGTTCGTGCACGACATGCATACGCAGTAAACTAGAAGTTATGAAGTTTGCATTTAACGGAATTTTGCAAATTGTTTTATTATTGATCAATCATCAATCTTGTGCAAGATTTATGTGCATGAAATAAGTAGGGTAGCGGGTACGCCAACAAACAAGATGCAAACAATACGATTTGAAAGAAGGAACTTTTCCATGCGTTCATGTTACAAACTGCAAAAGGATGCAGACAAAATGCAGTTGAATATACTCCAACCCTTTCCCTGTTACAACTCATTTGAATTGCTGAAAACCTTCAAGTCAAACACAACCCGAAGCAACAAGTTCATGTCATGTGCAATGAAAAGTTATTGCATACGTTTGCAAATTACATATTATAGATTGGTTGATGCATGATGATGATGCATATACTCCAGACTCCAGCAAGGGCATAGTTTGTGTGTAATAATGATGGGTTAAAATGCTGGACTAACCGTTGACGCTTGCTGCATAACTAGCTTTGAGTAATGCTGAACATAATACAGAATCGCAATTTATCATTGTCATTTGTCAGGCAATATTTTATATGCACAACGGAAGAAAGTTGTTAGACGATGAGGATTGAGAATAATGATATATTGTGTTAACAATCACGTTCTGAGTGAGGTTGGATTGACACAATGGGAGGCGAGTTCAGTAGAGTTTTGTGCATTCAACATTTTGTATAGGATGGGACAATTTTTGGACATTCTAAAACAAAATGTCAACTTCCACGGAAATTTATGTGTATCTTCATGAAAGGTATTAGGTGCATTACTAATATGTATACAATTAAAACGGATGTCGATGTATTCACAATTATGTGTCAACACGTTGCTGAGTTATGCTTTTATGACTAACACTTTGCGAAAATTGATGCATGTCTGTCAGTTTGTAAATCTGTGTTCATCAAATACATGTTTGACTTTTTGAGAGAGGTAAAGCATGTACGTGGAAACGGGGATTTGCTATGTACATAATAACGTAAATTCTAAATTTAGGCATCGATCGAGAATAAATGTCTACCTCATCTTATAGCTCATAAAACCTCCCAGATCAATGTTGATTTTTGAATGATGACGAAATGATGGAGAGTGGGTGTACTTACTGCTGAAAGTCCATTTCGCACCAGACGCATCATACCAATATAGTCTATTCACTATCTTGAAACCTGCATTTGTATGTTTTTCCTTGTAGTTTCGTTTTGCACACGACATTGTTTTGTAGCAAAGATGTTTGGTGTGGCGTATGGCTGGGATTTTGGGAATTGAAATGATCTGTCTTGTGTAAGAGAGAAGGATATGAACATGACTGGATGACTGATTCACTTCGCACAAAAACTTTCTTATAGGCATTTTGGATTCGTATTCGCATGGAGTAAGGATTTGCTAATCTCATATATGCCCACATCTTGAGAATAATAGCAAACGCAGAGTTTGTTTTTACTACGCGTGTTGTACGTGATAGCGATAGCATTACCAAGATGATCTCAACCCTTTCATACTGCACGAACGAACACCATTGCAAAAGCTTATGAGGATTGACCTACTCCTCCTTCCACTATGCTTACCTACACATGCTCATCTGATAGCACATTATGTTTTAGGATCGACTATTTAGCCAAATTGATCAAATCAGACAAGTGCTAGTATACAGTACAATTTATAAATTCATCTGATCTGATCAACATCAATTCATGCAAAGCTCGTGGGATGTGGCAGCCAACACCAAGGGGCATTCTCCTGTGCTAAATTAGAAGTACATATATTTTTCACCTCAACATCGGATATAAGGATATCTCTGTGTGTTTCACAGGCGAAGGAGGACAAATTCAGAACAGGTAATGGAGAAATATGTTTTTTTAAATAATATCTTATAGTCCGTATAGACACAGTTAGAAGGGGATGAGGGGGATGACTGAAAGGAGGAATTGTCGTTGTGTGTAAATAGGTATTCAATGTTCTTCCTTTAGACTAGTGCATAAACTTTACACACATAGAAAATTTGATGCATGAGCCGTCTTTTGTAAATTGGAAGTGTGTAGGTGTTTGTGGAGGTACACACACGAGTTTTTGTAAAAAGCGTGTACCATTTAGCTTTATGCAAAGTTCCTGAAGCTCATACTTTCTAGATTGTGAAAGATCTCCTTTTTTGGAAAACAGAACAAGGCAAAAGTCAGAGCAGCCTTCGGGTTATAAAAAAGGGAACTCCAACCCCTAGCTCACCCTTCTTATGTTCTTGCATATAACATATACATGCGTATAGGTATAAACTCCAGATTTCAACTTTATATGAACTTTGCAGAGTGTGAAAGTTGTGTTTGGGGATGTATATGTCTGTTTGAATAGGACGAAGTATATGTATATTCACACATTCTTCATTCTCCAAGAGGAGATGAATGGTGTACGATTGTCTTTTAATTCGGATTTTACAAATTAAATCCAAAGGTAATAGTTTTACATTGACCAGAGTTGTACCAATTGAATTATTCTTGTAAATCGCAAGAGAACAAACACCAAAATGTGTTGTAGCTTTTAAGGAGTTCAGTATTATACTGGTACAAAAGTGTGTAAAAATATACACTAGATACAAGTAATTGAGACGCCTTAGTTTGAAGGAGGAAATAGTAAATCCCAAATCCGCTAAAACGTCAAATTTCTCTTCTGGACATGCCTGGGTTAGTGAAACAGCAATATTTTATCGTTATAATTAATTATTTCATGATGTGAGAAATCACAGACGCTAACTAAATCGCTGTCCATACGCAGCCGCAAATTTAATTTTGCGGACTTTGCTTGGAAGCGTGAAAGCTTTTTGCCCACTACTGAACACTTCTGGATCTATTAAACCATGTTGAGACGACAGTGAAATCTGAGCTGGACTATAAAACGCATTTATTTTTATTGACAGCTATAAACTATAAAAAGGATTTGATTTAGACTTCTAACCACATCGACATCCTCATAACAAAGCAACGTATAAATACACTAGAGTCAAGAGTACCATCAAACGGAAAATATTGACATACCGTCTTATCATTTTTCTGTGAAGAGTGCTGGAAAAGTGAAATTATCATATCAGTTCCAAGAAGGTACAGTGACACATGCAGTTCCATCCTTAAAAAGCCCAATGTTATCTGTGTCTCTGCATCCTCCATGTACAAATGAAATGAATCATACACACTCTTGCACTCATTCATTTTATCGCGTTGCATACTCACATTAACTTGTATAATTTCACTTTTTCATGCATACGCATTTGTCGTTAACATCGGTTATTAATACGGTATGTAATGTAATGGTAATTTGCGTTCTGCAATCAGGGACGTCCTTAATCTGCTATTCATTAATGAGTTGCTCACGTGCTTCCTAATTTCTTTCAATGTTTAAACGAGATATGTGGAGTACAAATATGTTTGAATATGCTCTTGCAAGGCTTTTTTAAGTGTGGCTTTGTAGTGGATACAATTACCGATATGACGCTATTCTAGTTTCCTGTCTCCTGCTTATTTACCTGCGCTAGATTATTAGTCGACATTAGTTAGGAGTACATTTTACGCAGGGGACAGACAATTCGTATATTAGTAAACCTTATAAAACGGTAACTGTTGAGGAACGGATACATCGTCATTCGTGTAGCTCAAATACATATGACATGCATTGATACATAGAACTCTACCAGGGAAGAAATGGATATACCGAAGTACGTTTATATAAATACCAAGTTTAACGAACAATGCCACTTTGTCAAATGTTGTTGATGGTGAGTTCAATCATGAAGTTTGCAGCATAAATGTAAGATGTGGACGTGAAGGATGAAGGAGGTATGCAATATGTAAACGAATACTTATCCAGGGTAAATCACCCTTACTTCACATCCCAGCACAGTTCACCAAAGATGTGTGGTTTCCGTATAGTTCCCAGTTCCCAATTTTCTTATCTGCTTCAAGTCAAATATTCCAACGGCATGTTTTCGCTGCTCCCAAATAACCACACGAGGACATGGGTCGTATAGATAGCAGATAAATTCAATGCAAAATGTATGCTCAACCACAATGACAAAATGATTCCACTTTTATGAAAATTGAAAAGCGAGTTGTGCTTTTGCTTTGGCTCATTCTCCATTTCTACAACTTTTCAATATTTTGTTGTAAATCCCATGTTAAATTAGAATAGTTTGCCGATTTAGTCATACCTCATAAATTTAAAATATTTCAATGGGGTGACGTATTATTAGTATTTGAGTAATATTGGTGATTATAGCTCGCACTATATGTATTGAAAATGCAAGCAAATGAATATAAAATATGAACTACGCACTCGTATATAAATGAATATAATAGCAGATAGAGCACGAGCTAAATGTGGAATGTCGTGTTTGAAGTTCATGGATTTGGAGAATGTCCTTGGCTGACAGTGATAAAAATGAAGTGATAAGTACACATTTACACATGCTTTAATGGTGTTGAGAGTTTCGGAGTGCGTGTGGCAAAGAGACTCTATATTTACTTCAAGATATTCAAGTGGTTCTGTTGTGCCAAATCGTTTCATCGATATATTCATTTCTAAATTATGTGCAAGGAATTTATAGAGTTCCTAAATTGAAAAACGTAAATGTAACTAATTGAGCACTTTTCTCTCTCTCACTCACTTACTTTCTTCGTCTATTTATTTGACCGGTCGAAAATGGGTGCAAAACCCAATCAATTTAACTTAAATATTGTGGAAAGTAGTCTTTTTATAAGAAGAACAAGCAAACCTCGTATAATAACCAAAAATGATCCAGAATGGGAAAGGTACTTATCTTAAACATGCATATACGTATATCTGGAATGTGCGAAATTAAATTAAAACTTAAACTTCTCTAGTGATTATATGCGGCTTTCAATTCTGTTTTCATATAGCTGAAAACGTTTAATGAATCTTACAAAACATTAAAATGCACGCATTCCTTTGTCTGTTTCAGCATCAACCTGGCTCTCGGAACAATGTTCTGCTCCCGTTGTGGGGAGGGATTTGAACCGGAAGACAAAATTGTTAACTCGAATGGAGAACTCTGGCATCCAGATTGTTTCGTGTAAGTTTTCGTATTGCAGGACCGCTACTAACAGAGTAGTTAAAATATATCTATTATTCTATAAATGGTAGCTGATGTAATGATTATTATGTAGGTGCGCCCAATGCTTTCGGCGTTTCCCAGACGGAACATTCTACGAGTTTGATGGCAGAAAATATTGCGAACATGATTTTCATGTGTTGTTTGCACCTTGCTGTGCAAAATGCGGTTAGCCCCTTAATATCCACCAACTAATATCAACAATTGATCGCTACATAGTTCCTAATTTCAAATTTATTTTAAAAGGCGAATTCATCATTGGCCGTGTCATAAAGGCAATGAATGCAAGCTGGCATCCACGATGCTTCCGGTGCCAGATGTGCGAAAAGGAGTTAGCAGATTTGGGTTTCATAAAGAATCAAGGGAGGTCCTTGTGCCATGATTGCAACGCCAAAGTGAAAGCGGCTGGCTTGGGGAAATACATATGCCATAAGTGCCAGTAAGTGAAAGCAAAAATTTGTAGAGGGTATAATTTCTCAAATGAAAGCAATCTAAAGATCATGATCGTCCGTGCAGTGGACCCATCGACGACAAGCCGCTCCGATTTAGGGGAGAAGTGTATCACCCTTACCATTTCAACTGCTCGGCGTGTGGAGTGGAATTGAATTCGGATGCTCGAGAAGTTAAATCCCGGCCTGGATATGCTGCCAACGACATGAACCAATTGTATTGTCTACGATGTCACGACAAGATGGGTATCCCCATTTGTGGCGCCTGTAGGCGTCCCATTGAGGAGCGAGTTGTTACCGCTCTTGGGAAACACTGGCATGTCGAGCATTTCGTGTGCGCCAAGTGTGAGAAACCGTTTCTTGGCCATCGCCATTACGAAAAGAAAGGACTCGCATATTGCGAAACTCACTATCATCAACTTTTCGGAAACCTGTGTTTCATTTGCAATCAGGTTATTACAGGAGATGGTAAGTCTCGTTTCAAACCAACGAAGATATTTCCTGTTATTTGAAAAAGAATTTTAACCTTTATCTATGTTTTACTTCAGTTGTTACTGCTTTGAACAAAGCTTGGTGTCAACACCACTTCGCATGTTCTCTCTGCGACCAGCGCCTAAATCCGAAGTCCAAGTTCTATGAATTTGACACGAAACCGGCCTGCAAGAAATGCTACGAGAAGCTGCCAGTTGAACTCCGCAAACGCTTGAAGAAAATGCACGATCAAGCTGCTAAGCGGACAGTCTCATCCCCAGTTCCTAACCCATGAAGTGTTCAACCGTCTATACTCGTCACTCTTCTTAATTATTATTAAAATGCAAAGAAAGTATTAATAATGAATGACATTGGTTTTTAGATTATTATAGCAATTAGAAATACTAGACACTAGAGATTTGCTAGACCGAAAATGAGATTGATATAAAGCCTTTCGTACAGTTACTGCATATAACAGATTCAAACGAATTTTTCCATACATTTTTAAAAGAACAGGCTTATAAATTCTCTAATGCTGTCAGTGCTATGATGTCCAAAAGGACCAAATTGCCTTAAGATTTAGACGAGGAGACTAATCCCTCGCGACTAATTGCCTTCCAGTTGTTTATACGACGGAAACCTTGTTTAACCAATCAAATAATTTTAACAGTGTAATACACGGACAAAACGTTAACAATAAAAACTTTAAAAAGTGCTAACAAAATTATGGCGATCACATTGTTGAATAATTTAAATGATTTATTCTTTGAATGCACTATCTACTATTCGGTTGGTACATATAATATATGGAGCATATATTTACAATAACGAATTACAAAAAATTCTGCGATTTATCGGATCGAAAGTAAAATATTCAATGAGTTTATATTCGCAAGATAGAAAATATTTTATTGTGAGACCTTAATCGTCATAAATTCTTAGATCATCCGCAATATGTTCGTTATCCTTCGGTTTCTTAATTTGCTTCTTCCTCTGAGCTTTCCGTCTCTGAATAGGCTGCACAGTTTTCTTAATGCCTTGATCTTGCATCGATCTAATACCCTGTTTATCTAAATATTCCTCAATTTTTGCGTCATCTATTCCATCGACAGCAACGGATCTCCACAGTTTCTGGAAGTCCTCCTCCACCACCAAATCCGCATGTCTATCGTTGTAAAAAAGTACCTTCTTCTTGTCTTGACGAGAAATTGTGATTATTTCAGCATCTAGGGCCTATGAGATCAAATGATGAATGATTATCTAATTAGTCAAGCTATAACTGCAAAGATTTACAGTGTAAAGTAGTGTAAAGAAACGAACAGCAAATCGGCAAATGATTATGAAACAAAGTAGTTTCTGCTTTCACCTACCTTTAACACCCTTTCAGCATGAGGCACTGACTCAACAACGTCGTCACGCATTATACCCCCAAGTCCCTTTAAATCATGTTGTTTTAATAAACGAAGTAATGACTTTTTATCCCTGCATCTGAGTGGGGGTTTGAATTGAAATTTTCCATCAATGGTGGACTCGATTTTAGGATTATTTGGCAACGCTTCTACTAACAGCCACTGTAAAAATTAGCCCAACAAATTTCTTCATCAGTACGAAACTTAACTAGTAACTGGCAATACGAGTGCAATTGTTTAAAGCTACTTTTCAATACTAACCTGTCTCGTTTTTCCAGATACATCAAGCTGATTCGTCTCATCCAAAACTTCCTCCAATGCCAACGGGATGTCCTCCCCTTCCTGAAACTTTTGTCGTAGATGTTTCACTATTTTCGTTAATACTCCAAACTTAAAAGCTGATGCGGCTGCACTCATCCTATAACCAAGCATTCGTATAAAAATTATGCACTGAATTGTAGTAGACAGCTCACAAGATATTTGGAAAACTTACGATGATCTAGAGCTAGAGAACATTGATGCCACCGAATCACTCCCTGAAGGACCCGTTTTTAACTTTTTAGCATCTGGTGCATTCGATGAGGAACTTTCTTCTTTCCGCTTCTTTTCAATACTGAAAATAATAAATTCATAATTGTTAAAATAATAATGTTGAATGTACTGCTGACGATTAAATTCACACATAATGAACGGGCATCATAACTAATATTAACTTACACTGGTACAGCGAAAGCTCTCTTCTGGAAGAGCTCTCGCTCACGAAGTAGTGCGGGATCCATTTTCGTTTCTTATTTGCGCTCCTCAGTAGTTATCCGTCTTACAAAATCCAAAATACCCAATATCGAAACTGAAAAATTTCCCCTCACCTCCAACCTCCTTGATAAACTCTGTTCAAATCGAGTTCACCGTGTTTAACTATATTCTTAATGTTAGACTGCCAACCGTAAAAATGCAAGTGATTGATTAAACTTAAAATTATAACCGTAAATATCAGTTACAGCCCTTTGATTTGGATTACGACGCCCACACGCGCAGCACTTAATTGTAATCAAATTTGAACAGGGCACAGCTATAATTTATATTTTTGAAACTGTTGGACCGGGATCTTTCACATGACAGAAGAGAAGAGATCGTGCAATTAATTTTAATTACAATTTAAAGTAACTAAAAAATAAACAAAAAATTGACCCAGAGCAGAGCTGAACAAGAACATATTCCAAAGCAAAGTTGACAACAATAACAACAACAAACAGCTCGTCCATTCACATGGCATTAGCATACCCTATGCAAATGTACGTTCATTTCGCCCAACAAAACATTTGGAGTTGCCTGCTTTTAGGGTGCTTTTAGGGTGATCTGAGAATCAATTCGCTTTTTCCATTTTCTTTGTTCATCTTTCGTTATTGTCCGCTTTAAAATAATTTGGCGATATGCATAGTTCCTTTTCTCTCTCGAAAACTATCTATTTGTAATAAAATTGTAAAGATATAAAATGGTTGAAGTGTTCTTCTTAAATGTAGTGCAATTAAAATCTGCGAGTAACTTTGTCAGGAGAGTCGAGACGGAGACGGTCAAAGGTCGCAATGGTGCCACTCCAATTATTTGGGGACTTTGGTGCTGCAAAATTGTCGAATGAAGGATGAATCATAAGTTGGTGACCCATGGAATACTGTACCTACTTACTCTGGAAACTGTACTCTGACATTTATTAGATAAATGGGATCATGAAGATCGAGGAGAAGATGGAGAGGTTGGATTTTGAGGAAGTTTAAGGTAAGTTAATGTAAATGTTCTTCAGACCGAAATGAAAATATACTTGTCACATTTCATGCATCGTATTGGTGATTCTTGATTTGGATTTGACTTCTCCAAGTCGATTTTATAGAGGGAAGTGGTGTCTCCAGTTTAGTCTAGAGAAAGTAATTAAAAGTTTGTAATGGCTGTGAGCAAAATGTGGGTACCTCAAGGCTTGCATTATCTTGGAATATGTGTTTGCTTTAAAAGGTTTCCTTTATTCTGTTGTAACTTTTGTAAGGTTACAATGTATATAGCTCAAGACTGTAAAGCCCAGAATATATATAACGTAATCTATCCACAAGTTTTACAGTAGAACAATGCTCATTGGTGTTCTAGCCGATTTGTGTCATTTCAGTACAATACAAGTGTGTTAAGGGGTGAAACATAATCGAGCATTTGGTAAAGAACACTTGTCATTTTATGACTGCGACTGAGTGGGTGACTTCTTTGAATGAGAGCTTTCATTTCACACAAGCACAATGTAGTTGCGATTTACTTCGTGTGAAAGAGAATGAGTCAGAGTAGGAGTAGGAGCAAAACATACAACAACACCACGAGTTTCCTTGAAATTCAATGAATGAACTGAAGATGACATCATGACAAGATGTGTCGTATTTAGCACCTCGTAGTCTCTAGGCGGCGCGCTGAACTTCCTCCCCACTCCAACACAATAAAAAAATGAATGACTATTGAAAGTCGAGACAGCCGGAAGTGGCACATTTTTAATGTTTTCATTTTTAATTATAACGATTTTGATTACGAATGTCAACATACTTAAGAAATACAGAGTCAATTGCAAAATTGCATTTTATGTTTTATGCCCTTAATGTGATGACAAAAGATATAGATAGAAGATCATAAAAATAATAAATGTCATGCAAAAATGATTCATATTTGCTTATCCCAAGTTCGAATTCATATACGATTGCACTTCTCATGTCATCTCAAGAAATGATGTACGTATGTATCTAGCATATACCTTCAACTTCAGAAGGACTTCTTCAGTGCCATGATGTCAGTGGTACTATGCACATTTACTTATGATTCTTCACAATCATTACCAGCGCAAATAGTACTTGTTTTGTAAAAAAAAGGTTTAATTTTTCTGAAGAAAGGTCCCTCGAGCAATGCTTTTCCCAATTCATTACGTTAGGGAAGCCACATTTACGAGCCAGTTTACCATAATCGGTTCTCGGAGATTGGGTGTTTGACGGCAAGAGAAACCTGATTCATAAAGACCGAATTGCATATTGCCACATGTGCATATTGTGTACATGCGCGGTATACATTGAGAAGTGCTACAACGAAGACTTTGTTCTGACATACACACATGATTTGATTTCGATAATTATCCCTACAGTGGAATTTTATTGGGCAAAGAGATTGTGATATGAACACGAGTATTATTGATGTCAAGTGTCTCTCCCTATTCACTTAACATCTTTACCTTTCTCAGCACAAGTTTTCACCGAGTTGCACTTTAGGCACACATAAATGTCTTCAACGGCTTCTTTTTGCTCTTTTCTGTCTGAGTGAAGTTATAAGCGCCTGCTCATCTGCACTGCATGAAGATCTCTAATCTTCAGAGAGAGAGAGAGAGATTCCCATGAAATGTAAAGCGTTTGTGATCATATGAAGGCTCATGGTCAGTAAATTATTGTTGTAGGTTGTTTGCTCCGGTTACAAAACCTGTATGAGTCGGCCGGCATCGTAATTTAATCGAGTTTCCTCAACGTTTGCTATAATTTCAAGGTGCTACGAACAGGCAGCTCATCTCTCTTTGCACTGATGTAAATTCGGAAACATGTTTTACCGTGACTTGTGTGCATAGGGTTTAAAAGTTGTATTCGTTGGCTCTCAAGATCAGACTAAGCTAACTTATGTGCTTTCATGAACAACGACATTGTGTATATCATCTCTCTTGAACTATGCGTAAGAAGTGAATAAGATTGTTATGTAGCAAAGACCTATAGCTTTTTCCAATTTTCTTCCTTCATGGTCATGAAGTTTGATTTCAAAAGTATATAGTAGTAGTAGCCCTAGTGTAGTATTCCACTCCTGTAAAATGCACCTGTCTCGTGGACAGGGATGAGATTGTATAAACAGCCAACAACACACATCCCTTCAACGAACGAGTGAAAAGTTTTTATGCACTTTGTAAACAGTGTGAAACTCTCTTACTTTGTCATATTATGATTGTTTTATCCTGATGTTTTACTCCTCTGATCATTGCTCATGTCGGAAAGTCAACCTGCAATGCCAGAGAGAGGCAACTGCGTCGTAGAAGAAAAGCCATAAGATTTTCAGTACATTTATGCATTTTCTTAATTGCTTGACTATAACGTGCAATATACATACCAACATGCTACATGCACCCAACAAAACGCCGAAAAGATTTGGTGTAATGCTTTAAACATTTGTGTATCAAAAAACAGGGAATCATAATCATTTAATTTTAATGACTGTCTTTGCTCAGATATTATATATTGAGTGCAGTCAGGGATGAAATCGTCTATTCTTTTTATCCGCGTATATCGTTCGTGCAGTCTACAACCATAATAATATTTCTTTTATGTTTGGATTTTATGCTGGCTTTGCTATTGTGGAAACTTGAAGTCTTCAAAGATAAAGGATGATCAGTAATTCTGAGTATCAGAAGTACAGCGTAAGATATACTTTCAGGGTGACTAAGTATCATTTTTGTAGGTTTGATCTTTGGTTTTGCTTTTGCTCGTCGGGGACTCGGGAAGCCAACATGAAGAACTACTAGAAATCATGCACAGCAAACACAGATGTACAAGTTGTTTTTTATTATTTGATTCATCTGCATCGTCAGCGTCTGACTCGTCCACCGTATGACTGGCTTATTATATTTTCCTCTTAACCCTTTCAGATTCTTTTTCTCAAGAAGATCCTATAATTTGCATTTTGTTTTGTGCCATTACATATTATGAGCATGTTCGCCTCCTGACTGTTGTTGAAGTTCATGAGGAATGATATCAGTCAGAAAGGTTGTTTCTTGGAACTGAACATCAAGCGCTCGCATGTGTTTGTCACCCAATTCAACCTTCTTCACCTGTTGCATTCGTTTATGCTTGTTGTCGTGTCAAGTGCACAAACGACTTCATCTTCTAAATATTTTCTTGCAAATATGAAAATTTGTTCGTTGTCCGCGTTTGAATGAATAATAATGCAATACCATCGGCGAACGAAATGTAAGCCGGTGAAGGAGAACATAGTACTGCTGTATACTTCGAAGTGGGGCTTATAATGATTATCTGAGAATATGTGCAATTCTATAAAGCGTACATTACATGGTTTAGTAAGACTGATATTTTTCACGCTTTTCATAACTTGAACTTTGGTTGGAACCTGTAGAAAGTGTAGAATCAATTGTATCTACCCTAATTTTTGACATCGGCAAACATGAAACAAGTCAAACACATAAAATCATGGACTACTCATTGGTACATCCGTGTATTTATTTTCCGAGTTGATATTGATGTTTAAAATTTGCAAACAACATGTAATTTAGAGATGCATATATACTTCGTGCTTTTCTCCAAAACATTGTAATGATTTGTTGGGCTCGCAAGGTAGATCGCACATAAATTATCACAAACCGAGGATAGCATCAACAGTAATTGTAGCAGCACAGAACAGAAAACTTCAATCCAGAAGTGCCACTGCTGTGCTTTATAAAATATAAGTACAGTTTACAATTTTATGCATTCAAACCAAGCAAGTGCAGAACAACGCGACGAATAGACGGAAAATTTGCGTGTTGTGAAGTTGATGTGGAGGAACCCTTGCATTGTAATCGTAATCATATGCTTTATGTGCTTGCGCGCATTTCATGCGTGGTGCATTTTTAGTTATGCACTGTATTTGGGGGATGCATATGATTATAATCATAATCATCCCCTTCATCAGGATGGCTTTGACTTTGAACTTGAGTGAGTGAGAGTTGAATGTTTCCATAAACTTTTTACAAACATTTACGTACGTACGTAAATCCATCCCACCCATATCCAACCACTCGTTTTTTTACAATGGCACGACTCGTCACTTGTTCGTTTTTTTGTGAAGAAAATAGTCATCATCACCATTATGATTATTAGTATTTATGATTCTATTGTTATTTGGAAGTCATTTTACGCTAATTACGACACTGTTGTGTGCTCAGTGCTCACAGTTGTTCTTCAAGAATACAATGGGAACTTGACAGAAGTGCGATGAGACATGAAATGTCTCATTGTAGTACACTGTCGAGTGTGCTAAACTAAACTACAAGATTACGTGTCGATGGAGAGCGATTTTGCGGGTAAACAACCATGTAGCAGGTTTCTATTCTGCGATTAAGGGAACAACGACGAATTATTCCCTTTGGTTGTTTGAGTGATTATTATGATGGGCACGCGTGAAACAACATCTGCATAATGGACTATCTCTAAGGACAAGACATGTGTCGCAATCTAAAATCAAGCACTATAAGATTTGTATACGTAATATCAGGAAACGATTGAAATTGTGCTGACTGAAGTAAAATTCGGCTGAATTTAACGATACCACAGATGGCCAACCTTCTTCATGGAAAACTGCTAGTAGCAAGTGGCATCCGAGGAATACAACTATTGCATATGAGCTCCCTTAGCCACTTTACTCATTTAGAGATTGTTTTCTTGATTTACGTAAATCAATGTTTACGCACTCCAGACATTGAAATGTAAAAATCCCTATTATGGTACACTGTCGCGTGTGCACCAGAATAAGAAGCGCACAGAGATGAGCATATGGTTAGCATACATGTGTCCTTGATCGGTGGAACTATAAATCCAAATTGTTGTTTGTCCAGTAGAAGGAACAACAATTACATGAGAAAATTGATAACTCTATAGCACGCTCGCACACATTAATTTCACTCCAGTTGCGAAACAATGAAATATTGACCGTTGTTGGTTTTCGAATACTAAAAGGACAAGGTGGTGTGCGACGATTTCACTCTACTTTCATCCCGTCGGTAAAGTTTTAACTGAGAGCACTTGTTTCTTATAAGCTATTACATACATTTGCTAAAAGAGTTACTAAATCAACTTCCCAGTACCGTGCTGGCACGCCATGTGCTCCTGGACATGCAACAAGTGGTCATGTTCATCTCAAACTGTCAAAATTTGGCACTTTGGCAGAACCTCACTCAAGTTGAGATGAAATATATGAAATGAGAACGTGCACTTAAAATCCACATCCAATTTCAAACTGACTTCTTTGCACAGCTTTGTCAAGTGTAATAATCTCGGAAGAACGTGCATCATTTACGTTCAAATACGGAATGCAGCATAGTATTATATTATGTGAGAAGGTTCCGTCTGATTTTTGTGAACGCTTGAATTATATTATTGCCATTTTTATATGCCTATGGTATCGTGAAAGTATGTGTGTATATAGTACATCTGTATTGAATTTGGGATCGGAAGGATTTCACAGTAAGTGCTGTGCTTCCGTAGAGTTTTTTCTAGTACTAAACACAACGTATCAAATACAGTATTACCAATTCACACACATAAAGTATAAAATGAATATGAATAGGTGAAGTGCTGGAGGCTAAGATCCAAACAATCCATCTAAAGGATATTGCCACTTGTATGTCTTTTTTGCCTGTATTTTCACGTGTGTTTACTGCTTGCATAAAACACATAAATTTAACATGCATAACACATGAAACATTTATATCTACATAGTGTTTTACATTCCGTGGATAACCAATTCTTTATCTAATTCGTGTGAGGTAACATTTTCTGGCCAAGTTAGATTTATCAGGGCAAGGCCCATGTGAAAGCTGTTTGTGGTACCGTAGATCATGATAGGATATTTTCAGTCCCACAGTCCCACTCACTCCGTCAGCAAAAAAAATACTTGTTGCTGTTGCTGGCTACATGACTTTGAGACTGAAAATTCATGAACACGAAAAAATCCCCACCACTACTTGTACTACAGTTTATGGCTACATTTATGTTCGCCACTACCACAGCATCAGCAGATGTATAACTTATATACTTCTGATCTGGTTGTTTTTGTATCTACTAAAACTTATAGGCATACAAATGTACATAGTATACCAACAAACTTATGTATATAACAAATTACTCCTCTGCTGGTGATGACGACGAGCAAGTGCATGCATTTTTAAAACAGCAAAAGAAATCTTTTACTCCATCGTCTTTGCCGCAGAGAATTGGGAAGTTTACAATAACACAGAGCAGAAAAGATCAAATTATTACCATTATCATTATTATTACTATTACGATTATTATTAGGCAGAAAACGCCGTCTTGTTGACTGCTCCAGGGCATAAAAAGGTGCACAGCGCACACACAGAACATTGCATCTGCGTATCTCAAGAAAACATTCTCCTTCCCATGTCATCATCAAATGTTTCAAATGTATTGCTCGTACTTGCGTTAGTTTGTTCTCTCTTGTTTCTTGCAAAAATGCAAACTTTGTTTTCTTGTTGTTTTTCTTGAATGCTGAACCCTCCATCATTGTTTTTGAAGTAATCACTCTAACTAGAAACCATCCTTTATTTCAAACCGATGAGCCTTAAGCTAAAAGGTTTTAAGAGTCCAATATTAAATGTACATATCATCCTTGTGACATCAAATCAAGCATTACAATGAAACAGACTTGAAAAATGTGTCAAATTTGATGCTTCCTGGTATCATAACGCTATGGGTCAATTGTAGAAAATCTCAAAACTTCTCTGGAGATTCATATTGACCGAAACTAGACAGTGGCAACAATTCTCTGCTCTGCCAATATGCCAACAAATCATAAGGGTCCGGGTCTACAAAAGTCAGTCTAAAATAGTATGCACGTAAGCTCGTATGTTTCACTATTTCACAAAGTTTGTAAATTTCATATGAAATCCTGCTTCATTGTGTTTTAAGTGCTACAAAAGTCGTCTTCGTGAGTAAACCCTGAAGCCATAAAGTCATCGTAGTAGGGAGAAGTAGTAATTTATTATAGTAAAATTACAACTCCCGACTCCAACAACATTGTGGAAGATTAGTAAGTAAACTGTAGTGAGCCAAAGTCAATAAGCTTCATCATATATATACAACATGCATACACCGACAGCAAGCAAACTTCTTTCTTTGAAAACCCTATCTGTCTGCCTATTCGCATTGCACACAAAGTCAGCTCTCTGGTACATGGTAATCTTTCTCTCTCCGCAAAATAATGTGCGTAAAAAACGCTTAAACTGCAGTTGAAGTCATAAAGGAAGCATTTTGAAAACTTCAATTTTACATCACTTATACAAATGCTACATCTTTTATGGTTTGGCGCTTGACTGGCTACGTTTTTTCATGTGTGCTTATATGATTTCTAGATTTTCAGCTTATAGTTTATCCAACTTTGTAGTTATGCTTGCTAAAATCCCTATTGATTGTTGTCTATCTGTATTCCATACAACTAGATACCGTAATAGTCTTTTGTTATTATTTATTATGAAAGTCTTGGAGCGTTAGACCCAATATCAAGTTTAGTATACATGCTTCTTTCAGGATTACTTAAAGGTGTGTATCCTATCGCACAGTTTTTAAGCGAATAGCAATGCCCAAATCTCCTATAATCTTCGTATTCATATGTGTGCGTCATATGGATTGGGCATGTGGATTGCATGATGTTGCGAGTCTGCGGTTAAAATACGAGTACTACTCTGAGCCACTATTTTCCCGACGTGTGATCACAATCGGTATATATCCGTGTGTTCTTCCTGAAAAACTTTTCTCTATACCAAACTATATACACTATTAATGCCTTTGATGATGTTTTGTTACTTGCATGAAAGTCAGAGAATGAGAAAATAGTATTGTTAGAGTAGTCAGAGGTTTTATACATATATCCGCACTCTATCATATCATAAGTCTCAACTTTAAAATTGTGTTAATACTTTTCCCTCGCCTATTTACATTGTGTATGGATATGTGCCTATACGTAAGCTTGTACGGGTATTAAAGAGTTGTGAAAAAACGTTTCGATGAGATCTCCAAAAAAGATCTAAAGCTGTGTAGGCATGTGATGATGATGATGATGGTAGGTTTTTTTGGGAGTTCGTCTCATGATGATGACAATTGGTTTTTATATATATTTATGTATTATCCATACGAACACAAGTTGCCTACACACGCTACACTTCTGAATACATATGAGATGCGAGTGTGTATTATGCATGGGAATTTTCTATATCCAAAGAGTATACTCAATAGTTGGCTAAAGATTTACTGGTAATATTCACAATCACGGAGAGTAGGGATGAAGATGATGCTGATGACGACGACGGTGATGATGATCTTCAATGATGATCATTTTCCTTATATTCATATTATGGGACGGACGGTAAAGATAAGATTTGGTTTAGAAATCCCTTTTTATACTTTATATATCAACAAGTAATGGCAATGATATTATGGACTAGTCAGTCAGCAGTTAACTTTTCTCAGCGAGCATCATCATCAACATGATCAGTGTATCAAAAGCAGGAGCAAAACGGGCTAGTGGCAGCAGTGATATGCCAACTACATATATTCGCTGGTAAATGGGATTGGACGGAGGAGAACATCATCACACGCAGGAGAATAGTCATAGTCAGAGAGCTTCCATGAAAGAGTTTTTAATGCTTACATGTCTTTACATTGTACACAATATCAAATACATAATTTAAGTATATATGCTTTCATCTATCTCTACCCGCGTACATAGAG
Source organism: Heteromurus nitidus (assembly GCA_034687055.1). Classification (NCBI taxonomy): domain Eukaryota; kingdom Metazoa; phylum Arthropoda; class Collembola; order Entomobryomorpha; family Entomobryidae; genus Heteromurus; species Heteromurus nitidus. The sequence continues at coordinate 118,699 of JAQFZW010000046.1, read as the reverse complement.
AATACAGTAACCTCATGAATTTACATCTCAACACTTTCCGTGAGTCCTGTTGCTCGCTCCTACAACTTCTTTTTTTTTGCTCGTATTTTGCTTCTGTGACGGTGCGGTAGTATAAAAGTTATACACGCAAGAGTTGGAAATGTAAAAAAAAGCATTATGAACTTAAAACTTGCTATTTTTCCTATATGTATACGGGGTGAGTGAGAGAGAAGAGAACAAGTGAGGAGTACCACAAAAACGAAGAGATGCACTGGCTCTGCTGCCTAAACTCTAAACTGACTAACTGAATCCTGACTGTGTGAAAGAAGTAACGCAACGCACCGTCGTCGTGTAAAATAATGAGATGTGAATGCGATGTGTCTACCTTTTTCTCAGTGACTTTAACTCACAGACACGACGATGCATGTACGCAGGTTATAGAGTATATGAAAAAGCTTTTTGTAACGTGTTCCACTGTTAAAATAACAAGCTCGATCTGCTGAGAGTTTCAAAGGCTTGTGTATATGATTGTGTGTAATGTAATGTAGATACATTTAATGCATCGTGATGTACTTCTGTACTTTGCTCACAGTCACTAACTACTTGGGACTACTACTGACTTCAATACGTGTGCATATAAGCCACAAATCTAAACTTGAACATCATCATCGTCACAGACACATGTGTACATACACCATAGCTAACTTATTATACGGATTGATGTAAAAACGTAAAGTTTTCAGCCTGAAGCAAAATAAAGCGAAGCAAACCAGGGACTGGGTGGGTTTCGTCTCAGCACATCTTCTTGTACACTTTCAGTTAGTCAGTATTCAGTGCTCCGTATATATCGGTCCGTCCGCCCTCGAGTCCGTTTTTATTATTAAGTTTCATATGAAAAAAAAACTTTATAACTTTGTTTCTTCGTTGTTTCGCGAACCGTTCACTCATTTACTCCTGTTTAACTTCTCATCAAAATTTCGTTATCAGTAATTATGTCTGATTGTCTCTAAATGGGATTGCCACTGTGTCGTCGTCCACTTGTCACTTTGTCATTATCATTGTGTCCATGAAAAAACAGACTTCGGATTACAACAACACGTACTCATATAAGTCAAGCCATATCAAAGGGACGACATTGTGCCAGAGCACAACTTGTTGTTGGGGGACATTGGAGAGAAGCAAAAAGAACGGAAGGAAGCTGTGTACCCCGATCACACCAAATACACGAAATAGTGTGTGTCTCTCTTCTCTCTGTGTGTGTGCGTACGAGTTAATGAATGTAAACGTGGGAAAAGTGTGACATTCACTTACATTCACGCGTGTGTGCAATATCGTAAGTTTACTTAAAAATTTATAACTTGGAGAATTTCTCCTTGTTCAAGTGGTGTGCTCTCTTTTGTTTTAACTTTTGTATACACGGTCCAGTGGTAGCTGAGAGAGTACCTCTTCGTCTCTTTTCATACTCTAGACAAAATTTCATTCATGAATTGAACTGCGTATCTGCCATTCATTTTCTTGCTTTCGGCCGATTTTCAGAGACGTATGGGGTGGCAGTTATTCTGATGTTTTCATACATAAATGTTGTGGTGGATCGTGTTCAGTGAATGAGATTCAAAGCAGTAAAACTACAACTTCCGCACAAAATTTCATTGGTGCAGCAACAATACTTACAATTACGGGTAGAGGAAGCCAAATAAAATCAGTTGAATTCTGGTTTTTAAAAATCGACTCGTGTGTGAATTGTAAAAGTGGGGGAGATAAAAAAATCTTTCGGAAGTGGATGCATATAAAGTACCTGCAGAGGAAAGCAACGCTATATGAGCTCTACGTGAAGATTAGAGAAAACGGATCTCAAAGATTGGTAAGATAATCTGTATTAATTGAACGAAAAGATTAAAAATTGTAAAGCCAGTGCAAATAAATATACATATGAATACATTCATATCTCTCTGACTCTCGACCTCTTCCGTCTGTTTCATTTCATTTCAAAGAACAAAAAAGGTGGATCCTTGTCTGAACGGGGATTTTCTTTTCTTCGAAAATATATAGTATAACGGGGCGGAAACGGAATCCATGTGTTATTCTCGTTTCTTTAAAAAAATTATCAATAATATCGTCTTATCTATGAAATAATAATAGTACTCTTCATTTATCATTTTTTTCTCTGAAAAAAATCTTGGCAAACAACTGTTCAACTCTCTGATATCAAAACGAAGGTCTGTCTTACCTGTGGGCTGCGAGCAGAAATTACCAAAAAAGTGAATGTACAAGACTGGTCATTTGATTAAAAAACTTTTTTAAAAGCAGAAATTGGCTCGTCGAATAGAAATGACAAAATATGGCTATATATGTACATACACACACATGCGTCTGTACCTCAACTAGTCTCTCAAGCATGAGTTGAATGAGTGCAATGAACAAAGGAAAGTGAATATGCGCTTTAGCTTAAGATTGATTTATTTTTTTCCTTTGAAAAAAAAACAAGCGTTTTGGGTATATAATAGTGAGATAAATGTTCACTATTATGTTTCTTTTTGATTTTGTCTGGTCCACTTTGAATCACAATCACAAGGTTTCTTTTATGCTGCAAGTGGACAATTGGTATACACCTTGTTGAAGGAAGAAAACCCCCAATATCAGGTAAAAAAAAGCAATCCAAAGCATCGAAGTACTCAAGCTTATATGTACTACGACCTTAATGAAGGAGAAAAGGTCCCTCTCGGGAACTCACATTACCGTACCAGTACTATGCTCCCCTTCCAATTTAGTTTATATTATCCCAATGACAATAATGAATTACATGTGAACAACGAAAAAGGAAAGAGGCAATGTGTTTGTGTGCAACATGAAAAGAGGATGAGAACGGAGAAGCGTATATCTTGGGAAAAACAACTCCAGTCTTCAGAACTGGTATAAGTTGCCCTGCTCAGCCAAGCCAGTGATTTTTTATCTTTTTACTTTTTACCATGCAAGGTTAAAGGGAGTCTTAGGCCATCATGGGTTTACAGCTTGATTTTTTAAATGTGTTCAATTATTCCTAAACCTGTAAGAAGTAGAGGCACGATGATATAATACTCTCCTCTTCTGTGAGAAAAAAAGCTTCTCTGAGAAAATATATACCCACGCGGAGGATGATCGTGTAATACGTATCAAAATAAGAGTTAGTGTTGATAGTATTTTTCGTAGGCAGCAAAAAACATGATGATCATCAGGAAGCTGAAATGAGTAAGTATAAGTTTCTGCTCCATAATCCATCGTCTCCTTTCGTTATATTCACTTTGGCGTGTGATGTTTGAATGACTTGTGTTGTGCTGTGTGTGCTCTCTCTCTCTCTCTTCAGTATAAATTAACAATGTGAAACACTTCTGTCCACATTTCTCATGCTCTCCGTCTTCCCTCAGTTCACGTAAGAAGTTTTGCCTCCATGAAGTAGCAGAAGGAGAAGAAAAAAATCATAATAATAATAACAAGTACACACCAACCAGGGCATATAATTTCTACATATCGTTCTCAACTTAATAAACTTGATATATGTAAATCCACGGTTCACTTTTCAAGCTCCATCATCCTCATCCATCCACACAACAACTGGGTGTATTTTGTGATATTATTGTGATGTGTGTACATGCACGTCTGTGTGTGATACCCTGAGACAACGCGAATAATATCGTGAAACGATATAAGCAGATAACTCTCTTAAGGTTTTCCTTTGCTGGGGAAAACTCTACTTTTTTGTGGAGTATTTTATTCCGAGATGGTGGTAAAGATAATGGAGCGGTGTTGGGATAGTAGTAAATTTATAATAACGATGAAGGAAGTAGATGTGTGTGTAGTAGTGTGGTGTGGTGATACATGAATTCATGGTGAATGCTCTCCTCTCTCTCTCTCCTTTATATCACTGATGCTTATTCCCTTTTGCTACTTTTTTTACTCTTTTACTCGTACCACGAATGAGCTGAACGTGTCGCTGTCATGATGATGGGAGCCGCAACGCAAATCACTATTTCGCGGCAATTGCACATCGCTATTCACTCCTCCGTCTCCGTATTATATTTTCCTCTTGTCTTCGAGAGAGAGAGAGAGAGAGATAATGCTCAGTTTTTCAGTGATGCAGTTTTTGGTGTAAATACTGTATGCACATCGTGTACCGCAGCAGTGTACTTTAATGTGCTCGCATGACGTGTGTGTTTTTATGCAACATATTGTTATTTTATTTGTTGAATGCCATTTTTTTCAGCCTCATTTCTCCTATGATTATAAAAAGATTTTCATAGATTAGTTGGTTGAGACTTGTCGGAAGGTTTCTTTTTCGCTGAAATAACAAACCTTCTCATGAGATGTATATATCACGGGGATAATTGGACAGGTTAAAAACTTGGCTTTTCTTACTTTGTGCTTAATATTTTTCGTAGGAAAAAGTAGAAAAAAGGAGGCGAAGGGAAGTCTTGAAAGAATTAAAGCTTCTCTCAAGCGATCGCTTCTTTATTGGATAGATGCCTTACTGCTACTACTTTAAGCTTTGGTGTATATACCATCCTGATATTTTGGCCGATGATGATAGTACACAGAGAGAGTTGATGTGTGTATGCATATGAGAGGAGGCTGAAGGAAGAAAAGTCAACATAGGCGCAACACGATCAGAATATAATAATGTATGCATGATGCATGCATATGCATAAGACAAGTATCCATTATAAGGAAAGAGAGAGATATGTGCATAAAGATGTATTTTTTCGTGTGTCATGGTGTGAACGAGTTAAGAAAGGTGTGCAAAGGCTCACTCATACTCAACAAAAATCATCGTATATAACCAGTTAGTAAAGAGTTATTAGAATATGAGGGAGGAAAAGGGGTTGAATCTTAAAAGTTAGTCTGTCGATTAGAAAAAGGGAGACATGATATGTGACGAACTTTACGTGCCCATTTTCCTTCATCTGCTTTAAAGCTTACAGCTGCCTTTAGAGGAGAACGCTGCTGCGCTGTTATTGTTGTTCTTGTAAGTTGTGCTGTTGCTGATATAAACGTTTAAAAACAGAAAGAGAGGGGAGCATCTAGCATACATGCATTCGAAGGAGTAAAAAACACGGAGCAAAGCAAAAGTGACTTTTGAAGATTTGAGATACAAGCTCAATGCGGGCCATGCAGGCTGGGTAGGCCACCCACTGGGTCTCATTAATGAGCAGGATCACAGGCAGGTAAAAAGGAGAGAGAGAGAAAAAAACTGAGGGTAAAAAGGGTAAAAACTGCGATGGACACTCCGCCGATAGACAAGAGTTTCTTTTCCTATTGTCTTGGGACTCCTAACGCCACAGATAAATACACAGGGAAAAAAATCTTCGATGAGTTCAGATGAGATCTGCTGTCATGTAATGGAAAGAAGGGCAAAAAGATTCGTTGAGGAAGGAATAATAGTGTAACTCGAACAGAAGGTGTATGGAAAGAGGCATAAGAAAGAGTGAGGAGAGCCGCAAGGCACACATCTCCATGAGCCCTTTACTCACCTGCACTGAAAATTACCTGTTTTTCTCTCACTCTTGACTCTAGTTGCCTTTTCATTTATGCATGGAAGTTGGTGAGAAGGAGCTTTTGGTGCTGGTGGTGAAGAGGAAAGGGAAAAAAGTCTTGTGTACCTGTTTTGGGTCTCATCGCATTCATGTGGATATAGCAAAAGGCATAATATATACAATTTAGACCACAGTGAGGATGCTTTATATGTGCATTATATTAGTGGCATATTAAGCATGGAGTCGCAAGATTTGTAGGGTTCAAGTTGTTTCTTGGAATCGACAGGGTTGCTCTGTTGAGTTTTGCCGATGATGTTACGTGCTGGCTACCATGTACACTTCTTCAGATCGCGACAACCCAACTCTCTGCTTTTTGACTTATTCTCTCGAATGTCTAGTTAGACCCTTGCAGTTTAGTGGGTACATGTGTACCTACAAGCATACATATACTTATAATATATGGATACACCTTCATTTGAAACTTGAACAGGTATATGTATGTATATTTGTTAAACTGTCTTTTGGGACACATGCAAGAAGCACTCTCGTGAAAACCAAGCGCTTGATAAACAAGGTTGTTCTGTGTAACCAACTGGACCAGGGCAGGCCATCATGACTGAAGTCAAGTCATGATCGTGCGGCATATTCTTCTTTACCTGAAACAGCAGCAGGAAAAAAACAACGTTACTTCTTTTCGTCGTCTTCATCCTTTTCCTTGATGCTTTCCTCCTGAACGCGAATGATATGATGTCATATAAAAACTAAACGAGCAAGGCAGCTCAAGAGAAATGGAGGAGAGAGAATAAAAAATAGAAATGACTTTGGGTATCAATCCGTATGTATTTTGAGTTGTGTTTGTGTGTGCATGTGGTATTAAAAGATTTTTGTTAGCTCTGACTTCTTTTCTCTCTCTGCCTCTCCTGCCTTGATATGCGGTGAGGAGGAACATAAAAAGAGTGACTAGGTACATTCCTTCAACAGGTAGACAAAAGTAAAAAACCCTGCAGGGCTTTTCAGGCTCATTTGGAAAAAAGGATAAGTGGATGTAAGTTTTTGAGATTGAGGAGAGAAGAACACGACGGTGTGGAGATGGAGAGAAGAAGAAGAGATGAGTCCATTTTTCTGAGTTCCCTTTGAGTCGCTGTCCTTTGTCTTGCTTCTTCATTATCTCGAATGAATCTTTTTTCCTTCCAATTTCCAGATTGACTGTGGCTACTACCTTATCTTTTCCTCTCGTCGTATATGCATCCTAGTTTCTCTCTCCTTTTTCTGATTGAAAAAATACGTCTCTGGCCAAGGTAAAGTATAAATTGCTTGAGGCTGCTTTAGAATTTCATGATTATAATAGATGGGATCCAACTCTCCGACCAGTTGTTACGGTCAGAATCACTGTTCTTTCTCTCTCTGAGAGAATCCATGTACATGTGGCATTATACACGATTCCGTGTACATTTTCACTCTCAGCTTTGTACCAAGTAAGTTTGAGCAGTGTACAGGTAGGTCGTTCCCGATCCTCGGAACACAAATTGAGTTTAATCCAGAGAGAGACGAAAAATAAGAAAATGCATATGCCTATATCCTCTCCTATGGCTCCTCAACATAACAAACTCGGCTACAAGTCTCTCCTGACATTTTTCCTCCTTGTTCACGTCTTTTTGGTGTAGAATCAGGCAACTTGTTTTCCAGAAAATTATAGGCTCTGTGAAGAAAACAGCACACACACATCACATATCACAGATATAGAACATTGTAAAAATGACGACAGACGGTCAGTCATAATGTCTGAGCACTTAACATTTTATTTGATTTATTCTAGTTGTTTGACAGGGTGGTATATAAGGTTTTTTGGGGATGGTCCTTGATCGCTCTCTCTGTTGGGACTCTCTTTTCCCCCATTGTTCTTTTCTCTCTTGTGTATATCCTGACCGTCGTTACTTGGAGGTTGGCTAATCCTCTCCACAACGAGGTTATGCTTGCTTGGAGATTGCAAAAGGAAAGAAAGACAGAGAGAGAGAAAGACGAAGAAAAAATTTCTACAGTTTTTGGGTAGCAATAATGTAGCTTTTTGGTTTTTGTCATCATCATCCTCGTCGTGATCAACAGGTACTTTTGATGCGTGATGTTCAGGTAGCTCTCCTTTTCCAAAATCCGGCTCCGGTGAACCTCGAGCGAAAAAGCTTCTCTTTATGTGAATGTATAAAGCATTTAACATGTACATTTTGTAATCTTCGACGGTGTGTCTCTCACCAAAAGCTGGACGTTATTCGAATGCATATAATTGCTTACTGAGGCTTGAAAAGGATTTTAAGATCCCGTTTGACATTTTGTGTCAATCCTCAAGTGGCCCTTTCCCTGTTAGCGTTATTTAGGTTTATGGTACCCACCTCCAAGTCTGACAATCCTTTTGGAAAATCCTGTAAAGTGTCCAAATAATGGTCGAGTGTGATTATTAATAGGGAGGCTATTACCTAATTTAACAACCTGTATATTACAACAATAAGGTAGAGATCACAGTTTTGACGATCACAAAACATATTAAACTTTATCCTCATATATATACCGATATACCTATTTCGCGTCATCAACAAAGCAATTTAGCTTTTCTTGTCTATAGACAGGAATTGCGCCATGTTGCTCTCATTCTTCGTTATTAAAGGGTTTTATATCTTTTCTACGAGATACGTTTTGTCAAATGATCAATTATATTATAATGTACGCATATATTTATATGCAAATCCTTTCACGTTAACTAGCCGCTGGTTAGATTAAAATAGATTACACAAATGGCCAAGTATATTACGTGCGTACGTACAATAAAAATAAATACCACAAATCATAAAGGATGATGTTGGACGCAAGAAAGGTTTCGTAAATTGAATACGAGTTGCATGCCTTGTTTTCATATTTCAAATAATTTGTCGCTGCTGGTTCCACAATGCAACATGTGCTCAGATAAATAATGTGTATATGTATATTCGTAACTGGCTTACATTTTTACAAGTGTGTTTAGTTTTCATTTAGTTTATCATCACGTTACATAAACGATGATGCATGTTCTTTGGTGATAATGCTTTGATGAATGATGACATGGGCTTTTTTCTTTTGAATAATTGTAGGTGGATTAGACATCTCTGAAGTCTTGTTTGGAATGTGGTGAGCCGAGCCATCATCATCAACAACAACAGGGACAATCATACTCCTCCATACAAGAAGAGGATTTTTTAATGCGCTACAGCAGGATCCCATAAAGTCCTTGCTGGATTGTTAAGGTCGACAGAGAGTGGCAGTGTGACTGTATTTTCAACATCATGGAAATCAAGTGATCAAACAAATTCTCATCTAATGATCTGATATTGATCATCGGAGTGAATTTAAGTGTGCCAATTTTGTGTCGTTGGAAGGAGCGTTTATTGTTTTTCGAAGAAGTTACTGCGAGTTCTTTGTACGTTGCTTTTAGCAAGCTTCATTTTGTCGGGATATAATGGCAGCGAGTGGTAATAGTAACGGTCCCGCTGGGACTGGGGGTGGTGGTGGAGGTTTCCTCCCGCAGAAAACCAACCAAGTGATCCACATCCGTGGCGATTCTGATTCAGAGTTGCAAGCCTTATTTGACTCAGTCCTTCAGCCCCACTCTGCGAGAAGACATAAAGTGGTGCCGTTCAGAAACAGAAAATTACCTGAATCGTTTTTTAATCCGCCGTCTACCGGATCAAAATCCCCGTCGGTGTCAGTCAGTCATTCAAGAGAGAATTCAGTGGATTCTACGCTTAACTCGATAAGGTAATTAGAGGAACTGCTAAAGTGATAACTTTAAACTATATACATACTTACTGATATGATTCAAGATCATAATCCCCTCTGAATGTCATGTATCAAATCATAGCCAAATATATAACACAAATAAATATATGCACTACGCAAATATCAGGAAACATGGTCATCCAGAGACAGACTTGTAGCCGCCCGTAGAGATTGGCATTGCATTTCCATTTTCCTATGTAATCATAATCATCGTGAACAAGGAACCGCTTTGCTTTTTAATTACATAGGGAATAGGGATGGACGCATAAATCACATTAGCCATGAAAATGAAAAGCTCATGCTATCAATCTAATTTAACAGCTTATACCCCTTCAGAAGTACTTCAGAATAATTTGATAAATTTAGTTTTATTTGAACGCATTTGATTTTATAAGATTACAAACATTGTGTCCTGGTGGACTGTTATCAGGTGGTCATTTTGTTTGTTTGCCGAGTTTAGTTCAGTGAGTCATGGAGGATGTTGGCAATCTCTGTTCTCTGTTAACAATGGTTCTAGAACGAAAGTGGACCATTATTATTACAATATTTTTATCTAATCAGCTTCCTGTGATGAATGAATGACCATTGATACAAATCAAAGGATGTCAATTGAAGGGAAAATTTTGTTTGTGCCCGATCATGAGTATTCAAGAGAATTGCCTCCATTCTAAAAAGGGAGATAAGTGGAATTATGCATATGCCTCGAACAGGTATCTCAAGAAGTTGAGACGATGTTCGGTTCAAGACAGGCAAACAAACGTCCAAGAAGAAAATGACAATTTTACAATAGCCGTCAGCTACTACGTCTCAGAGTCATACCTTTCCGTTCTGACCTTTGTCCCCTTTGTGTAAGTCTTCGTGTGCAATAAATGAAGCTTTAAGGAGATAATTAAGGTGATTCCTTTCCTTCATGCATGAAATCAGATAGAAAAGATATGGTTTTCGAACTCATGTAAATATTCCACTACTGCGTATCTCCCCCTCTCCCTCTCTCTCTCGTTTCTAAAAAGTTGCTCAACATTTCCATTCTCTTTCCTTTGCAAAATTTTTTAATGAAATGATTGTAGCAATAAATCTCCCGTGAATGTCTACATGCATCCTCAGTTGGGAGCCTGAAAACATGCTGGCCAGAGGTTGCAGAGAAACCTGCGAAAAAGGGTCTCTCTCAGTGGATTTGTCTCTCTCTCTCTGCATCTGATACGTAACTGAACTGTAGGGACCCTAATGGAGCACATGTTTATCTTAGGCTAGATCTGCAGAGAGAGAGAGAGAGAGGAGGGAGAGCGAAGTAAATAAGAACGGATTGGCGTAGGTACACAAGCATTATACTGACTGAGGCAGTGATGTTATTCCACTGGTGCAGTCGTTCTCACATATGCTCATTTTGTTCATGTTCAATGCAAAAACTGAGAAACAGCTTCCTTGCCACACCCTGAACAATTTTTATGAATGGGTCTTGGTTCTTGATTTGTTCAACTAAAGAAAACGAAAAAAAATCACTTGAAAATACGCATGAACCGCATACAATAAACACATACACATAATTTGTACCCATGTGCATAGGTACTGTTCTGCATACATGAACCTAAAATTTATGCATATTGCTGTGTTTTTTATTGGCAAATTAACGGATGTATGCGCAGGCTGAATGACTGGTGGATGATGACACGATCCTTTTGATGCAGTTAATGATATTTGCAAGCCTCTTTTAGAATATTGAGGATGTCACTAAAGATAAGTTCACCTTCCTCATACATGCTTTGTATCGTAAAGATGCAAACTGTATATGAGATCCAGTCAAACCAAACAAAATGCTGGCTGCTAGTATAAGATGAAAGGTTTTCCGAGTGTATGCTTGGTTTTCCCCAAAAAATGTTTACATTTATTTCACTTCATGCTCTTCCTATTTTTTGGGCAAGGTACTACACCTAAAACGACGGAAGGTGTGCAAAGGCTCAGCTTGTACAGAATATGTCTGAATTTTGAATTAGTTAGTTTTTTCTGAATAAAAATCTCTGAGCAATATTAAATGATCCATGCACTTTACGCCATCACACATTCAGAAATGTGAATGAGATCGTATGGTGCATTAAACATCATCCTCATTGCATTTGCTTTGCCCATTGCTCCCAACCAAAAGCAAGCCAAAAATCAGGAATGAATATGTGCCTTTTTTAAATATCGGGAAGGGTTTATGTCCCCTCTTTCGTTCTCGTGTAAGAAATTATCTAAAATGCTCGTTGAGGCTAGCACAAGATGGGCTTACTTCACCAGACAAGTGTTGTGTGATATGATTTGGTATGACCATGAGCCGAAATAACAAATTGCAGACCTTTACCTCTGAAAAATTGCCAAAATTTCTGTGATGCTGAATGTTGCCAACTTTGAATTTTTATATGAGAAAAATAATCCGCTCACTTTTTTGCATTTTATTTTTCAAATCTTCATATTAATAAGTAATAAAAAATCCCAGTGTGATACGATATATAAGCATCATGGGTACTCCATCGCTTACATGGTCACATCTTAGCCGACTGCGACATAAACACATGTTCATTTCACCAGTGTCGTTCATATCTTCACATTATATTCGCATATATTTTTATACAATATTTTATAAATATTTTTTGGGGACAGGGGATAGGTAACACACCACACAACGTATAACTACTAGCGTGTGTGTGTGATCGCATGAAGCGAAAACCGTCATAAGGGAAAAACAGTCATAAAGTTGTCTGTATGAAATGAAGTGAATAGGGATGATTGTTTTATGAGGTTTTCGTGGCGTGTTACATTGCACAACAGTTATCTCTTTTTACAGTCCCCAAAAAGTGCTCTAGGTATTTCTCTGCGGAGGATATGTGCACACACACACACGCTCTTTTTCACGATGATTTTCTTGATCGTTTCAGTTTTGAAATTTTTATATCATATTTTATGTTTTCTGAAGAAGAAAAAGTTTTGCTCATAAGATTGGCGAGAGAAAAAAGCAAACATCATAACCAATCTAGAACGTGAGCTGAGATGAATAGGCGCACACGAACATATATATTATTGGCAAGTTGGAGGTTGTTATCCACGCCGTTGTTGACACAGGTCAAAAACATGTAAAAAGGCATGCAAAGAGACGTGTGTGCCTAGGTGCATGCGTGTATGTATGTTTTTCCTCGTTTTCTTTTCAAGCCGCCATCTGTTATCATCATATCATTTGATTATTATAATTCGGTTGTCGGGTTAGTGAATTATGATGAGCAGTAACGGAGGCAGAAGATAAGTAAATAAAATGTCAGGCAGGATGATGATGATGTATGCACTTGTTCACTTGATCGAGCAGGTAATGACGTCACTAGAGCATTGGCTTTATTTTATGAAGACACAAAATGTGGCAGGTGATATCGTTGTAGATTTTAATATCAAAAATCTCGTGTGATATGCGCTTGTCAGTTATATAGTGATTCTATCATCTGCGTCACATCCCAATTAGTCACTTTTTTTACAAATGTCCGAGGAAGCAGTTTGACATTTCATGATTATGACTAACACACTTGTAATTTTTGTGCAAACTCTTGAAAAACAAGTGAAAAACAAAAAATAATGTTTTCCTTTTCGCAAAACAATTACAGAAAAAGTCCAATGACGAATAATGGAGCGATGGGTGCAGGTGGTCATCATCGCGCACACAGCTCACCCGCAACCCTCGAGCAGACGTACTCCGTGGCAGCTTCCCAGTCCCATCTTAGTCCAGCTTCATCTCTCCAGTCTGAAAGCACAGGCAACCTTTCGGAAGATCCTCTGCCCCCGGGTTGGGAGCAAGGTTGTACCGCTGAAGGACAAGTCTATTTCATCAAGTAAGTGATTTCCCATGAATTTGGCAAAAAAAATTATGTTCATCCCTTGACCAATTTTTTTCAAGAAATCGGCGAAACGCCATTCATATATATGTCCACTTATGCTCACAGAATGCTACAGAAATAACAAAATATTCAAAGACGACAAGAATGTTTTAAGTAGAAAAGCAAAGGGTTGATCATGACTATGACCATCATCATCGCAAGTCTAGTAATGATCCCAATCATCTCGCTCGGGTCTTTCTCTGTACAACAGCACATGAATATTGTAACGCAGATGATACGGCTAGCAAAAAAGTCGTCTGCTCGCCAACCGTCTCACTCAGTGAGTTAATACATGATATCAGGAAAAAAACTTCTGTTGATGCGGAAGTTTATTGTCTCGTCATGATCAGAGATCAATGTTGTGTTCTGCATTTATTGGCAAAAAGAATCGTGTAGCAGTACAGATACATTATACAAATCTGCCCTTGACAATGCTCAAATGGGATTTTTGGGACACCCTGCGAGAGCACGCCAGTCAGCCGTGCAATCAGCAACAAGTGTGATGGCTGAACAAGTTCTTTGCCTATATTCTTTGACTGCATATGTATTGCTCATGCAAATCGTCAAGCATATAATATGCATGTTAATTAGAATAGGAAATGAAACTTTGTGGTCTTAACCGTTAACCGGCTTAATGCATTCATGCAACCAAAACCAAATAACAAGATCAGAGGTGCTTAAGCGCTACTGCTGTGGCTGCTGCGTTACAAATCTCATATCGTGATGAATTAGACAAGGAATGCGCTCAAGTCGTCTATCAAGTCCCCATCCCCATGCCGGATTTCAAACAATATATAATGCTGCTTTGTAAGATATACTTACTACAGTTTGTACAAGGAGGCTTAGGAATTACACTGTTTTAGAGCTGGAAGCTGGAATTTCGAGAAAGAATGGAATTAAGCGAGAGACGTTCGTTGAAGTCTTGAAAGTGGAAGTACAACCAACAATCCTTTGCTTTCTGGCGATTTCAAGGACGGAGTTATTATTACCCCTCTAGAGTAAAGCTTGTTTGATGTTGAACGTATCAGCAGGAAAGTGCTGTATAGAAGACTTGTGGTGAAGATGCAAAGATTGTCTTCTTCTTTAGTCGAAAACACCCTCGATCTTCCCTCTCAAACAATGTCCAGGTCCAGAAGTGGAAATATTATGCCGTGTTAGAATTTCTACATGAACGTGTTTTAGGTGAATCCGTAAGAAATACTTGCATAACATGATCCTGACCAGGTAGTTACGCTGTGACACAAAATTTATCCGTGAAAATGTTTCAACTTCTCTCCAACGTAGTTTACCACAAAATACATATACATTTTGTTCGAAATTTCAAAACGAAAAATGAATTTGCCGAAGTATGGAAGTAACAGTGTAATTTAGATATTGAATCGATCTACGCAAGCAATTTTTGTGTTCTTTTGCAGGAGCAATAGCCAAAATAAACCCCCTTGCAATTGTGTATTTCTCTTCCTTTTCACAAGCACGGAGCATGGATGTCTCGTACTCTTTAGCATGGTCTATGGTCTTCATCATCATCATCACGATCCCAAACTTTCTGAGCCAGCGTAGAGTGTAGAGTTAAAGACTGATGAATGCGCGAATGCTGTGTAATGATCCTGATGACGACTACGCTGATGATGGAAAGTATATATATTGCTTTTGGTGTGTGTGTGTGTGTTGTTGATGCTGACACTGGGAAGAGAAGGCCTTGTGAATAATAAGTCTGTTGTGGTGTGCTTCCACTCAGGTAGACGTTCAAAATCTACCATGGCCATTGCCTTTTGTATCTTTTTTTATTTCACTCCTTTTTTCGTTGAGCACTTACACTTTACACTCGCATCCATTTTTCATGTGTGCAAGTGTTCAGGTACATATATTATACTGGTGGAAGTGTATAATATATGTATAGCATGACTGCATGTGTGTACTCCGTCCATATCATTCCCCCCTTTTAATATGGCTCTCTGTATTTCTGTTTCGGATAAACCCTCTTTTTTATAGTAACAAGTGCCGTGCTTCACTGTTTAATCCTGTCTTCTTCTCACAGCGTAACTGCACTCGCACTCACATATGCATATATGCTCTCGGAGTGTATAGTTTACTTACACTGGTTGCTATACATAATATAATACTGCGTATGGAGGAATCTCTTGCACTTGTCTCTTCCCTTTCGTAGTTGTACTTTTTCAGTGCGCACTCACACAGTGCTGGCAATTTAATCTGTGGGGAAGCAAAAGTTGTGTAAAAAAGCGGTGTACATGGAAGGGTCAAGTTGTGGAGTAAAAAGTAGACTCACTCACTATCGCCTACACTGTTCGTTCTCCTACTGCATATATAGCTTTAGGCGATAATCCTGAAGATCAAGTAAAATCTCTCGGTTCTTTGTGATGTACAACAATATTATACATGCACACATACATATTCCTACTTGCAGGTTATAGTATTTATTTACTGTTCTAACCCCCTCAGACTTTAAACACCAAAACATTGGAAAGGAGTGTAGCAATTAAATCATGGAACTTAAAAATATTGATAGCAGTAATCTCTTTCGTTAAACACTAAAACGATATATGATTGTGCTTTTTAAATCGCTCTTAAATCTGTATAATACGGGGAGAGGTTCTCCTTCTTGGTTAAAGTAACTTCATAAATTTAAGCTGCAAAAAATGGGATTTAGGTGTGCTTGCGAATCATGAATGTCATTCACATATACATGCGCAGACAGATGAATACCCGAAAAGAGAATTCTGTTGAAGGAAGACAGTTTTCGCGTAAATTGGCGTATACGCGTTAGTTGCGAGCTCATATGGTTATATGCTTTGGATGGAGTGCATAGATAGATCAAAATCGACTGACGATGAGACAGAGACCTTTTCCACATCCATCCACAGCTCCCCATTTCGTTTAGCAAAAAGGGTTTCCCAATTCTAATCTCTCTCTCAACTTTTATGTGCAAACTGAAGGTTGACTTTGGCCAGGTTTCAAACTCGGTTTTTTCGAGCTATCCTCGAGGATTCGGATAATATGCATGTACGTATGTGTGTACTTCAGAACACGATTTATATCTGTATATTTACGTTTATAAATTTATGAGAGGCAACGACAGACCTCGTGTTTCTCCATTTTCTGCCTGATGCGGCTCTCTGAAAGATTTCTCTTCTGTTTGCGAAAGATACGGTGGTGAAAATGTATGTGCCTGTGTGTCATGATGCAAAATCCGTATTCTTTTTTTCAGTTTGTATGCTCATGGGCGTGTGTGTTGGAACTTATGTATTATTGTTTTGAACTTTTCAGATATACACATGTGTGTACTGATGTGTCACCAAAAGAAAAATGTGCTTGAGGGCGCTAACACACACTCGTCGAATGTGTGTGTATCTTTTTGGCGATTTGAAATGAGAGGTTAACTCGCTGTTTTTTGTTTCCACTTTATATACGATGGAGTTAAACAAGAAAGAGTAAAAAAACATTGTCGATCTTTATCTTATTTTTTCACTCGAATTCGGTGAATGGGCTATGCACGAGAGGAGTGTTTCAAAAAATGAAAGCCGAGTGGTACACTCTTCTACCCTGGTTTTTCACATTTACTCTCTCCTTAAGAGTGTGAACTCGTTGAATGTTTTGAAGAACGTGGAGCAAAAAGATAGATACGGGAACCATAAGTGTAAAATTGCGATTACGTGTGTGAATTATGGAACATGTATCCAAAGAACACGAACCCCCATATAAGATGATCAAATCGACATGTATTTCAACCGATTGCTTACTGGCTCCAGTGCTAATGAATGCTTCGATTGACGTTTGCCATAAAGAAATCCAATCTGATGTGAGTAATCCAATAAGCCAATGCAAAACTCTGCCGAACTTGTAATTTTATAAATGTGAGTTTGGAAATATTGAAGTTGGCTTTCCCTATAATCTAACCAACATGAAGAGCTGCTTGCGTATTGGATTCGCAAATCTTGGTTTATAAAAAAGTGAGAAAAGATTTTATGAGTTACGCTTGCTTATGAGAATCCTGCAACAAAAGCACAAAAATCATACGGCAAAGGTATACGTATACACTTCACATCTCATCATATTATTCAAATGATAAAAAAACTGATGATTAAAGGCTCAAACTGAAGAGTCCCGTCCACCCGTCTAGTCTGCTTCCCACGTTGACGTGAGAACATGTAGGTTATGTACACAATTTTTCAGGGAGAATTGTCGCCAGGTTTGTTAAAACCTATCAGAAAACGCATATGATCACATTGATGATGATGATTGTCATAATAAAAATACGATGATGATGTCGCAATGCGTGAGCACAGCAGAAAAAAACGAGTGCAAACAAAAATAAAGGATTCTGATTGTGGTGTCGGACCACACGGCGCCTTTCCCGATTAATACGACGGGAAATGATGCCAACTGAGAATGTTAAAGTTTTTGCTGGTGCAGCACAGGAAAAAGGATATGCTCTCTCAGTAGTAGTCTCAGCAGAATATTATGGATCTCTGTTTCGTACAAACTTCTCATGTTCCATGTTGCACATTTACATTCTCACTCGTTTGATTTGAAATAATAATACACACATAGTGTAACGCAAGCACGTGTAAAAGCGTATGCGTTGCGAATACACTTAAAAGACATTGCCATCATGTGACTCTCCTACTCCAAGTCATACAGTCATGGATGGTGTAAATGGTAAAGGGATACATAATCGTCATCGTCAATACCATCATCAACTTTATGATAGCATACAAGTGAGGCTACTGCATGTGAGCAGAGGGAGAAAGAGGAGTTCCTCTCTTTCTCAAGAAGAAGAAGATTATAATGACGATGATGATGCTTCGAATTCAATACCCAAGTGAAAAAAATATCAGCCACTGAGAACTACTTTAAAGTCAGATGATATTGTAGCTTTAAGCTGTTTTTCATTTTGCCATCATCATCAACAATCCATGGATGATCACATGGCTAAATTTGGAATCACCCGTCTCCCTGTGCCTATACCAAAGAAATCTCTACTCTGAAAGCTTTATATATTTTTTTGCTCTCATGAAGACAGCTTATATCTTGGTCTCATTTAAACTCAAGTACTAAAATATGGTTTGTGTATATATATAATTTTTTATATATGTTTCGATGCAGATCACTGTCTTTTCGATTGGTTTGAGTTGATTGCACATACATGCACACACGAGTGTCATACGGAAGCATATCAGATACTGTTTTGCACAACATTGTAGTAATTCAGTCAGTGCATCGTTTAGAAGAATCTTAAAAGCAAAAGGAAAATGAAGTTTGATGAACGTTATGACGCCGAATGAAAAACGATTTTGACTCTTTTCCGCTTACTTCCATTACTAATATTAGCTAGATTTTAGTTTGTCTCGTTTATGCTGAGTTTGCTAATTATGTTCATAACGCAATCATGTTAAAGGCTGGATTTAGGGAAAAGTGCTAGAAAGTTGTAATCTTGAGAAGATGATATTTTGGTGTGATGATAATAATATAATGTAAGTTTCCTTTTAGACGAACATGTCATTTATTTCTCAAGGAGCGAGCATTGGTAAGCCAACACGTTTGCAGTTTTAGTCACTCGTAAAAGATGTAGGCACCCATATCGAACGTTTTTTTACAAAAACTGCATACTGTTTCAAACCTCATCATTATGGGACGAGAAGGGATGATCGTTGTCAGAACCAGGGAGCCATTGCTTTTATGCTCATCATCATATTCTCATCATTTTTTTATCTTGTGATTATGCATGCAGTCCTTATATGCGCATGTAGCATCATCATTACACCGGCCACTTTAATACGGTTAGCTATTATTCTATTACTAGTGGCTATATAGAAGAGTGGTAAAAAACTCAAGGGATATTGCACTACGTGAGTGTGCGAAACGTGTACGTGTGCTACTTTGCGTTATGTTATTGTTATTGTTCTGAAAATGAAGACATCATTGCATCACATCACTTCTCTCTCTCTCTCTCCGTTCACAACAGATCAGTGTGAATGGATGGACACAAGGAGATGATGAATAAAAGATGTGAGAGGCTCATATGCATCTTCATAGGATATTGTGTGTGTGGAGAGTGGAGACCACTACGATAGTTATCAAGTCAACATCTGACGAGTTGCAATAGTTGTAAACTTGAAAATGCAATGGAAAGGCTGCGTACAGTTAGAAAAGTGGATGAGAGTTTGAAAAAATTAATGAGCCCATCAAGACTATCAGGCGAGATGACTTTATAAACGCTGCGCATATTACTTCGAGAGAAGAAGAAACAAAACGGGAAGTGAGCGTAGTAGTGTGTACTAGAGCTCTACTACGAACGAATGAATATATTTTTTGCAAAGCTAATGTACAGCTTTAAAATAGTAAGCAATATAAAAACAGCGTCAGAATTTAATTATGCGAACATTGGCTGGCGCTGCTACCCACAGAGATGTAGCTGTGTCAGCGTCGTCGTCGTCGGCGTCACTTGGAAAATCCATAATATGAATATTATTCTCGATGAGAGAACACAAAGCTCTTATACATGACATTATGTACATATATATAGGATCAGGCGTCACCGGCCAAAATGTAAAGAAGAAGTGACTGACTTGAGGGAATAAAGTAGTCATTTGTGAAGTACATCTTTATCTTTATTTATTGTTATTAATATTACACGTAGTTAATGCAGTTGACTTTTCACTCCATTCGCAAATCT
Source organism: Heteromurus nitidus (assembly GCA_034687055.1). Lineage (NCBI taxonomy): Eukaryota > Metazoa > Arthropoda > Collembola > Entomobryomorpha > Entomobryidae > Heteromurus > Heteromurus nitidus. Next base: position 98,828 of record JAQFZW010000046.1, on the reverse strand, counting down.
TATTATTAGCTCCACTCACATTATTGGTGCATATAAAGAACCGTGAACGGCTGAATGTGCAGTTTTCTTTATTTTTATACTTTGGGCCACATTATTATTTTAGATCTATGTACGCATATATTCACGTAGTAATGAGCATGTCGTTTCTTCTTTTTTTGCTCACATGATCTTTTATGCTTTTTAAGTGTCTGTGGCTATAAGCGTATTTTATGTGCGGCTATCGTGGGGATTTTTTAGCCACAGCAAAAAGGCGAAACACCCAATACTATAAAATCTTTTTTTCTTGCATGAGAGAGAGAGAGAAGATGCGCGTTTGAGTTAGTCTCATGAAATGTGGGATAACTGGATATTTTTTTGTTCTCTGCGAAGCTACACGTTGTGTTGACGTTGTTCGTAGAAGAGAGTGTGTGTGGTACTATCCACAACAAACTGCTTCTCGTGTAGATTTTTTTTCTGTTGTGGGTGCAGAAAAATGCAAAAAATATAATTTGCACTTTTGTTACTTATGGTCAATAAAGTGGAGATGATGATGAAAGCTGAGCATAGCTGATGTTGAAGGAGACTCCACCAAAAGGCTTTTCCCACCAGTCTTGAATATTATAAGGCTTAAGGTGAGGATAACCGTTAAATGAGTGCAGTTTGTCCTTTTTTATGACAGCATAAATAGGGAATACATAAGACTATATAGTCGAAGTCATGTGTGTTTTTGCTTATCCCACATAATCATTTTCGTTAGGGTGTAATATGGACATTGGAGAGAGGAAAAGCGTGTGCAGATTACAAATTTTCACAGATGCTGACACCACACCGCTCCTGAGCTTTAAAGCTTCTGCTGCTGCTCCGAGATTGAGATAATAATATATGCGCTTAGCTGTATGATTCTTATTTATTTGTACAAAATACAAACATATACCTACGCTTGCACTCTCATAATTCATATAATCCATATTATGTACACCTCCTGTGCCTGCTTTAACGAGTGCTGCTCGTTTTAAGGCTGTTAGTTTTTCTCTGTTCTTTCTCCTTGTTGCTCGATAGAGTGTAAAATGATGTTGAAAAGAGCTGTTTTGCAAACAAGCCAGAGCTGACCTTCATAAATAACTGATCATGAGAAGTCAACTTGGATTGATTTATTGAATGTTACCGAATCCCAATAGACGCTGTATGTAATGTAATGATATCTGTCATGGATGTTGATTGGAAGGTTAGTTGAAAACGTTTCAATTTCTGCGCAGATATATCTTCAGTACATGCAGGCTGTGATTACTGATACAGCAGAGTTCTGTACGTAGGTACGTGTCTCTTATACACAGATTTAAACAGGCCAAAGTCATCGAACTAGGGCATGATTGAGTGACATGAGTTGGACAACCACAACCACTCTTGTTCCACAGCAGAGATGAGAACCAATTATTGTGTGAACCCAGGATAGGAACATGATCAAATAGGAAGTAAACTATACAAAAAAGAATCTACGTTAAATAGCATCTTCCGAACTTCAAGGCTTTTCAATGGATCATATACACTTTAATCCTTTCTTTTTACAAGTTGTATGAATCAGCCCGTGATGAAACTTTACTTTGCTCAAGGATACAATGGCGCCATGAAAATTTACTTACTATTTAATACCTACCTCAATTTAAAGCATTCCACTTTTTTGGTAAATGTGATGTTGAAAAAGGGTTTGATCCTGTGTCATTTAACATCTTGTGAAATTAGTACAGACGTTAGGTACTAATAGTTTGTGTTTAATTGCTGCTAAATATGCTAAGTACCACACACGGAGGAAAATCTTGAATGAATTAAGAAGGGAATTAAACCGTGCTTTCTATTTCTCGTGATAAGAAGATGTTCCGATTTCACCAGCTTAGCGATATTAGCATGACCGGAACTAGATTTGTTTTTACGTACGCCCACGCTCGGAAATACATGCACACACGCACTTCTCAATTGGTTATATGTACGGCAATTCCCTGCAGCAATCCGTGCTCTTTAGCGAAGACGGAGCCAAAGGAAGACCGAAAGATTTGTTTCGTCAAGTAATACGTGACTGCATCTGTTGAGTTTTGAGTTGACCTTTTTAGACCAAAACTGTGCGAGCGAGTTTGCACACAATTCACACATTCTTCACAACAGAGAGCAAGTCGATTTTTGAAAGAGATGTAGTGACGACGCTTTGGAAGGAGTAAGGTCATACTGTACTTTTTATCTTGGGCGAAATGGAATGTTTATGAGCATGTGTGTTTATACCTCTTTGCTAAGGACGTATGTATGCAAAAGCACGCGAGCTCGCGAAGATAGCACGAGACACTCCCTCAATATTCCTGGAAATTGTCTTGCGGCAGTTTGTTGTAAAAATTCATTCATACTCATCAGTCTTAGGGATTTGAATGAGCATCATGTTTGCACACTAAAAATCACTTACCTACTGCTTCCGTTTCCTTTTTTTACCAAGCATTCATCCATCCTCAAAATGGCATACGGGGCACACATTTTGAACGAAAGGGGCTTAGCTGAAGCTGAACATTATGTTCTGAAAATGTAGCGACGAAATTTATGTTCGAATGCGGTTTGGGTCGGGTTTACATAATGCATGCATCTGCTCTGCTGTGAACGGCAAAAAAAGTTTAGGAAAAGGTTGGAGTCTTTGGTGACGTCTGTGTGTACAGTGCTTATTTTCAGTGCCGCACTGTTTCCTACGTTTTGCAATACGAGCAAAGTTGGAGAGCAAGTGTAGGAGCGAGGGAATAAACGTATAAAGTCTTCCAACTTTTTTTTTACATAGATCACGTCGAACAAGCAGCCAAAATTTCTCGATTTTCACTCTGCGAATAAGTTTTGGTTTATTTTTGGGTTGCGAGTGAGTCACTCCCTGAAGATGGAGATGGAGGAGGAGGAGGACAATCAGGTGATGGTAGCGAGGAACGGTTGTGTGCAGATTTCTACAGCTTATGTACATTAATTCCGAACTCGAATAGATGGATGAAGTACACTTTGCACTCGGCATTCGTATCAGTATACAAAAATCTTCATCTGTGGAGATCTTTGCAAACGCAACACGTATTTTTATTGGCAGATTTAACTTTAATGTCCTTTTCTAATGCGTTTTATGAGCATGAGGGATTCAGAGCTTCTTGAGAAAAGTGACATACAAAACTGACTATATATGTATGGATGGGGAAGGGGGATGAGATGGCGAAACTCTTTTTTGGCATTTTCTTCGATATCCTCCTATTGAGGATTTTTTGCGAAATTTTTATATAACTGTGGCTTCCTCTTTCCTTTTTGCAGTCATATAACGAGGCGTACAACGTGGGAGGATCCCAGAAAAGCTCAGCATCAACAAATCCTGGCCGCCGTTGGTGGAGAACCGTCAGCTACTGGGTCCAATCCATCACTCTCCATCCCTGCATCCGGAATCCAGGGGTTAGCTAATGAACCCTTGCCACAAGGATGGGAACAAGCGATGACCCCTGAAGGCGAAGTCTACTTCATAAACCACCAATCCCGAACCACGTCGTGGTTTGATCCTCGCCTTCGTAAGTCGAAAACAAAGAAAATTTACGAGCTAAATGACAAGTTGTCTCGAAATAACAACTTGTGATGAAAAGCAATTAGTACATGATCGTCTGATCTTAATTAATTATGACCTTGGCTGGCATAAAAGAAGCTCTCATGCATATTGCTATATATTGCTCCGAATTGACTGACGACAAGATGAAACATACATGTTGACATGTGATTGGAATGTTGCATGAAAAGTTATTTTATCAACGCATAATTAAGCTTTTTAACTATCATATTTTGACTACCTTCATGTTATGATATGATTGGGCTAGAGTATCGAGAATGAGATCATATGCTTCAATTCAATAATAAGCATCATCTATAAATACGATTTGCTTATATTTTGATATGATGACAGTATTTTTTATGCCGTGCGTAATACTTGGATTGACCATACGCACAGAGAGTGGATTTAATGGATCAGATTAAATCAGACCCATGCACCATGTTCTAATTAGTTGCAATTTTGTCTCTATTTCTAAATCCTCAGCCGCTCATTTGCAACGACCTCCAGTGCTCCAACAGCAGCTCAATGCGGCAGCTCTCGCCCAAGCGGCGGCAAACGCTTCCGGACTCGGGACTGGAGCCGCGGCGGCGGCCCAGTTGCTGCAAATGCCACGACAGCAAGAAATCCGCTTACAACAGCTTCAGCTTGAGCGTGAACGACTGAAATTACGTCAACAGGAAATCATGCGACAAGTAAATGACACATTATTCGGATTTTTTATTGTTTATCTTTGTGTAGCACATTATTATGTGACATGATAAAATATGAAGGTTATCACCATAAAATAAATAAGTATGAATCATAATTGCTTTATCAGCATCTCTCTTGTCTTTGTTCATTTGCAGATGGAACAGGAGCAAGCTAGATTAAGACAACAAACCACTCGAGCTCCTCCAACAAAGGTATGCTCATAGTTTTAATATGAAATCGATTTTTAAATGCGGCCAACAACGAGGTGGAGGAAGATTGACACATTCCCCAAAATGAGATCACTGAACTTAATCTAAAAAATAACGCATTTATGTTTCTCCTAAAAACTACGCAGATGGATGATGGACTGGAATTGGATCCATTTCTTAGTGGATCAATGGGCAACCCTTCAACACCCAGCTCCGACTTCCACAGTAGGCAGGAGTCAGCCGACTCTGGTCTTGGAATGGGAACTTTGTATTCGTTGCCAAACACTCCTGAAGATATCCTCTCTCCCATGGATGACAATATGGATACGATTAGTGGTGTGTATTATTATTATAACCCACAGCCTTCAACAACCGCTTCATATCTCTATCCCCAGCAGTAGATTTCTCTCCTCCTCTTGCCGATGCACACAATCAGCTTTTATGAAATACCATTCATGCAATCATGCAAGATGCAATATATTATGCAATGCTACACACACTCTTTTTTTTGCTTATCATTCAAATATTTATATGATATTATACGGTTTCTTCAAAGCTTTTTAGTTTTTAAAGGTTTAGAACAAATAATAATTTTCACTTCATTTATTTATTTATCATGTATGACTGTTCTTGTATTACCTTTTATCATTATTGTTACAAGCTATTTAGTTAATAAAACCTATGTTGACTTGATTTAACTTTAACCTGATATACTTTAGCCTTTACGTTATATATGTATGATATGTAATAATAACGATCTCTAAACTTATATCAGTGGACATTATGCGGTTTAGAGTTTAAATTAAACCTAATGTAAAGCTATACTTCCCTTTCCCTTTACGCCTATCACTTTTACTAGTCACAAATAAGTTACCGCAGTAGCTTACACCAGTGCTGCTTTCTCTCAAAAAAAATTTTCCAGCAAAGCAAAAATACTAGAGACGCAAACAACTCTAGTCGTAATATTCCTCTCTTTTTTGGCAATTTAAGTCACTAAACTCAGAAAAAAACTTTTTGAACGCTATTCCAGAGAATGGACTTGGAGGAGCTTCGTTAGATACGGCGGATATTCCCATTCTGGGCAGCGATGCTGTTGACTCCACAGACGACTTAGTTCCTTCCTTGGACGAGCTTTCAAGCGAGCTATTGGACGAAATGCAGTCCATCATAAACTCCAAGTCTGACAATGGCATGACATGGCTATGATATTGCACTGCTGTCTTCAAGGAAAAATATTTACTTTTATCATGTGCATTATTACTAGACTTACAATTAGCAATATACACTAACCTTACGCCTTTAAAACAATACTTTTTAATAACTCCCATCCATTTATAAGGTCCATGCGTTTAGTGATTTTTTGGTGTTGGTTTTTTTTTTCATTTTTCCGTTTTTTACATCCTTACTGAGATTGTGCGAAAGTACTCAGATTTTTTGAAGCATATTATTTATATGTACGAGTAGTTCATAAAGGATCAAGGATTTACATATCGCTGTAGCCCCAATTAGTTCGCACGACTTCACAATTCGGTAATTTACCAACAGTGCCTTGAAATGAGTATTATGGCTAACAAAGCTAACGCACAAAAATCAATAATAAATCTACATGAATGAGGAATTGAGGACTGTAAGGATATTATGTTTTTTAATCTGTCGGATGTGCCTTTGACTTTGACAAATTCAAAGTCTCTTAAAATCAAATGAAACAACAAATATGCAACATGCATCCATTCGAGACGAACTTGATTTCAAACTGCATTAATTAGAGTTGACTCCTTTTTTGGAGAATTATATTTCGAGATTATCGCCTATCCGGGGTAATATATACAGTTCTCCTCATCATGTCTACCTGAGCTTACAAAGATTTTTTCTACTGAAATAATGCTACTACACGGTTCTGAAAATAACTAACTCTTAAAAAACAATCATCAAAACTATGCTACCATATTATATACAACTGATAACGTCCGTCCATGTTTAATGTAATCTGTGGTAAAAGCCTTTTATTCTACCTTGATGACTTTTTATATAGTCACATACGCTAAAAAACAAGTACTATCTCTACATTACGATTATGTACGTACGACTCGGTACGTTTTCGTTGTCATTTAATAAGCTTCGAGTTATCGAGTTCTAGAACTTGGAATTCATGATAAAAAACTGTAGAATAAGGAGCATTGATGATGACTTGACTGTTAACGTTTGCAGCTATTTTTACTCTTACGAAGTGCGCACGGCTATACTAGGAATTTAGGACATTCATTAGAGAACTGGTAAAAACTATAAAAAGTGTAAATATAAAAATATCCATAAAAATCTACCTATCAAAGGAGAAAGCAAAGCAGCCATATCAATAATCAATATCAACATACTTCAAACAACATTATAATAGTTAACGATAATATTAGTTTGGGTTTAAACATTTTTTAAATGATATGATATACCGACGTACGTACGTACATAAAGTATGTACACGATAGCATTAATGAAGGAAAAAACCTAGGATTGAAGTACAAATACGTTGCAATATGTAGAGATTATTTATAAAAAATGGATAACAATGTTATATGCGGTAGTCCACTTTTCGAATAGTTTTTTTTTCGAAGTATGATTTTAGTTTTTTAATTTCTTAAACAAGAGAGAAAACTCGTCATCGGTCGTAAATATCCAAGTTTATATGATTCGTAAGTACTAGCGTACATTTATGAATTGTGGACAAAAAAAACTGTTTACATTCAGTATTCATTGATTCACCTTTGTCTCAAATATACGTGAAAATGTTAAGTCTTGTTAATGTTTCAATTATTCTAATTGGCACTTCACCATAATCAGACAAATTTGATTTGAGATACAACCAAAATTACAACCATGTCAAATTTAACGAGACAATAAAATTTCGGCAATGCATACGATTTCAAAATGCAGAAATGTCTGCAATAAGCCTTGTGATGCATTGCGCACACTGGAATGGTAAAAGCAGCAATAATATATTATCTCAACAAAAAAGTCCCAGCAGACCTTTATAATGAAAGTTATGTGGAAAACGTTACTTAAAAAATGCTATAATAAAAAGTACTACAATATTGTGTGTGACTTGATCATTGTTGTGCCTTGAATGATATGATGTCGCGATATGCTCTATTGTAAAAAAATACTTGTTTAAGTATACCTACAAGAAGCTAGTGCATAAGGTATACTTTACTAGTTAGCTATAACTTTTTAAAGTTAATGACGATTAGATTTAATTAAAGAAAATTTGTACTTGTAAATTCGCGAACACTGTATAATTATTCATATGAAACAATCGCGTAGTGTGTACAGTTTGGAGTTACAACATTATAATTTAAATATGAATTTAGATATAGTTGATATATAGGTATTTGTAAGAAAATAGAGTATATATATCCACCCACGTTCACGTATATTCTTAAACAACATTGATGTTTTATCATGACAATAATGATGATAATCAAAGAAATCCATGTCTTCCTTGTTTGTACATAAAATCAGCTTTTTGTATTAAGTTGTTGAGTTGCTCGAATTAAGAGTTACACATATTATATGCTTTCTGCCCTTTTTTTACTTTAAATGATGATTGTATAGTGTGAGAAAATCGGTGATTTACGCAGCTACATTGGCAGTTATTATAGAGTCTGACAAATTCACGGAACCCCTTGTTTGAACGCGTTTCTAGAGTATTATCATGAGGGTTATCAATCATACACGCAGCATTTCTTCTTAATCAAAGAAGGCTGTCCGGAACAATGAAATATCATGATAATCCTAAGACTGGCAGGGATTTATGCACACGAAAACGTATACCATGATGAGATCGTTAAAAGCTGAGGCACAAAGAAGTTAAATAAGGGAACAGTGTAAAAGTTATCTAAATCACATCATGTGCGTAGGCATTTTTAAGTGAAAATGACATTCTCGGAATGTAGAGTGTTTTGAGAAACAAACATATCTAGCATTTCTAGAATCCTACAATAGCTTAAAGAAAGAAGAAAAAATGCAGATGACATCTTTGAATTTGAAACGTAGTAATAAAATGGTAATAATGTAGAGGTACTACGTATTCTTATATACTTACTATTAAACACAGCAATATATAACTTAACATTATAATTATAAATTTTCATAGCAGCTTTGTATATGTAAAAATATGTGAATTACTGCTAAACAATAGAAAGGATAGTGCTACGACAGAAACAATATGAAGAATGGTGATCTTAATGAAAGGATTTGTAAAAACTGACGCTGTTATTACTTAACTCTGTACATGTCAAAATGTGTTTGTGCCCAGTATGAGTACGTGATTTAATTAAAAATGTGACCCATCGTCGTCAGTCTATATGTTGCATCATATTCGTAAATAAATCCAGAAATTCTTTAAATGTACAAAGAAATCGAGTTCAACGGCTTTTATTCAGCAATTAGTTGTCTCTGTTGGCATAATTTCATATTTCCATTCATTTACGATCTACATTATTGTTAAATTATGTGAGTTGGTTACAATTTGAAGTTTGCATTCGTTTCGGTCCTTGTTCAAAAATAAACATACAATCATACAAACTACAATAATTATGAAGTTAACTCCGCCGGCCGTGGAAAGTAAAGAGGGTGAAGGGTTACGTGTCCCCAAAGAACTTTATAAATTGAAATCACAAGGCTATATTTTATCTACAACATTTTTTCTATATATATATCTCCTAATGAACGAGATATTATTATGAGATATTGCTCACTATTCAAAACGTGGTTTTTGCTTTCGTTAAGCGAACTAGAAATCACTAGAAAATCAACAAATACTGTCGCCGATCTTGCAACACATCATGCCTTTAGAACAATCACAACTCATGAAAACTATCAGCATTTGAGTTTAATCACGTGTCACTGCAATTCAATATTGAGAAAATACTTTGACAGCAGTGAATATTTAGCAGACCACATTTCTTGTGTCGAATTTACAGCAAAACTAAATTAAGTACTAACAGACGAGCAAAAGTAACTTGTAACTAAGCTCACATCCCTGAAAAGAGATTTGAAACACATTTCTCAATTTTCTTCGTAGGTTTGTATTTGTAGAGCCCATCCCTGTTTTTAGAACACAGTTCATTTTCCTGTTATTAAACCTAATGCAACTCCAACAGCGAAAGCTGCAGAGAAAATCTGAAGTTCTTTAACTTCCAAGTCTTCCCCATACGCGAATTTGTGGTACCATTTCTGAGCTTGGCGTTCTCCACGGTTAACCAATCGATCGGCTTTGTCTGCTGCTTTATTGATTTTACTTTCCAGCTATTGGAGTTGATAATAAAAAATATCGCCAGTCAGTCATACCATTACGAATAGATATCAATTTATATTTAGAGTATTAAAACTTATTCACATTATTTTTCCGTTCGATCATATAATTTCAAACTCAAGTAACAAACTAACGTAGTGATAAAATAATACGTGCACGAGTAAGAAGAAAGGGTAATAAAATTCACACAACAATCTGAAGATTCAAGTAAGCACTGGCTTCTTGATATCCCTCACACTCACATGATACATACATTGAAAATAAATCAATCTACAAGAGTTATAGCGAGATTAATTGGATATCCTAACTAGTAAGGTCACATAATATATGTGGAACGTGCTAGTCCACGGTGGAAGGGTGAGGTTTTTTATGAAGCCAAGCCTACGAGGAAGCCTCCAGCAAAGCCAACTGCGGCGTAAGTATTCTCATGAACCACATTTCGAATCTAAAACGAAGATAACAACAAAACGAAAATAAATGGTAATGGTGCTGTGGCAGGAAAATTAAGACATCGCGGTAATATATATGTGTTATTAGTTAAATTATTTTTGATTAGTTATATGATTTGTGGATATTACGAAGGCAAAAAATACAAACAGGCATGCGATAAGTGACAAAAACAACATGTATCATGCAAGATGGCAAGTGAGTATGCAAACGAAAAACGACGAGCTAGAATATTTGAAATTAATAAATATTGGGCATACTTTATCAGTCCAATCCTTCTTTCCGGCAGCTTCTTTTTGAATCTGCTTAGATATCTTCTCGACATCTCGATTCAACCTATTCCAGTTAATCTGCATATAAATACCAAAATTAAATACTTAAGTATGCAACATTAACCTTGTAAATGTAGCGTTCAATACTTCAATGTCCATGTCCATGGTACATTTTCGGTGAATGAATGTTTTAAAACTTCACCGAGTTTAAAGTGTTTGTGCACTTACATTAATGTATCCTTTGTGATTTGCAAACTGAATCAATAAGATGCCTCCACCAACAGCAGTAGCTGCAACTTTGCCAACTTTCATGGCGAGAAATCCAGTTACCCTATACAACCCGTTTCAAAATCATTATCCAACGCACACACGCCCAAACCAAATTCGGATGCAAGCCTGATTTGATTGTGAACCAAACATAATCATCTTGTTACAACTGCTTACCATCCTGAAACGCCTCCAAGAAAAATCTGTCTCGGTACTGACCCATCTTTACCTTCGACAATTTTCTCGAACCAAGTTTCCAGTTCTTGAGTTGGATTGCTACCGTCAGAAGACCTCGATGTCGTTGGAGCAGGCATTTTGGTAATTACTTCAGGAGCGCAATCAAAGGTTCCAATATTGCTTCTTTCTCGTTCTACTGCAAATTAAATGTTTATTATAGTAAAAATAACAAAACAGAGCTTTAATAAAGTCAAGTTTTAGTTAATGGAATACACAATCAACTGTTAACACTCAAGCTCACCTTCAAAAACACGAAATAGTTGATAGTCCGGACCACGTTCAGATTTCCTACTTGCACAAGAATTAGCCAGATGAGTTGGATACCACAATTGACAGCCACTACCACTAACCTCTATTTACTAAAGTGAATATATGCACATTAAAAGATTAGAGCAACAACAAGAGGATATCTAGCAAATCCTACGAATCATCTGCTCGCTTTGTGTGAGCTCGCAACTCTATAATTTCACAGCGCAGTTCAGTTTGTTTTGCGTGCATTTATTTACCAAAATAGTATCTTACATCAGATCTCACACCCGCACCCTATACCAACTTTTATGTGCAACTCTCTAACTCTCGACATGTGTATGTATTGTGATTTTGTGCTGTGTGCTGCTCGTGATGAGAATATGAAAAAGTGAGAGAAATGTGAAATGCAAAAAACATTATATACTCTCTGCTCTGGGAGGATTTTGGGGAATGTGAAATGTGAAACAATGCATCGATGTTTTGGTTTGCTCCACACATTTCACGTTTTGTCTATTTGGATTGTATTTTCTGTCACATCACATGTGCTTTTGTGCTCGCGAGCATTGCACATTTTTGTGTGAAATCACTTCTCAGCTCTCAGGTTTACAACTTGTGACAATTTCCAGTATATTACGTTCAAGGTACTTCGTCACATGTTCGGATCTCTTGTGAGATGTGAAAGATAATGCTACTTTGGAAAAATTTGCAAGGTTTAAAATGATAGGAAAGGTGAACATGCTGATGAGAGTTGGCAGGACCCATGGGATTTCTTTGAGGAAAATTTCCAGTACTTGTGTGAAATGTTCGGAATCAGGCCGACGCGCTGTTCGAGTTCGCTTTGCTCCTAGTCCGACAGGTCCGAAAGTTTATAATTGTGTAGCACAATTTGTGTTCGAGGGTAGTTATGTTTTAAGTCGTCTGTAATATTATATATTGTTTATGGAATGCATTACAGGTCATCTTCACCTTGGTGGGTTCCGCACAGCTTTACTCAATTACCTGTTTGCAGCGAAGCATGATGGAAAGTTCATTGTCAGAATTGAGGACACTGATCAAACACGACTAGTTCCGGATGCTGTGCAGATGATTCAAGTAAGTAATTTAGTTGCAATCAATAATCCACTAGTCACACAGCATGAGACTCAGACTGTCAGACTCGGAGTATTGAATAAATTTACTCGTGCATCTGCAGAGTGATCTCAGTTGGTTAGGAATAGAACCTCATGAAAGTCCTTCAAATCCTGGCCAACATGGTCCGTATATCCAGTCTCAACGGCTGTCCCTGTATCAGGAAAACTTGGAGGATTTAATAGAATCAGGACATGCGTATGAATGCTTCTGTAGTGAGAAACGGTTGGACTTGATACGGAAAGAGGCTATGAGGCAACGCCAAAAGCCACGTTATGATAATAAATGCAGAGATCTGAGGAGAGACGAAGTTCAAAGAAAAAAGGCTGCAGGAGAAAAGTACTGCGTCCGATTTAAGGTAATAAATGGTGAAGCTTTAGCTTAATCTAAAAGTAAGATCGGAATCGGAAGAGTGCCCACTGAATATGTGTTTGTATTTTGTAGCTGAAGCCTGAACATCTCACGTTCAAAGACTTGGTATATGGCGACGTAGAATATGACTTGACAGAAATGAACTACGAAGGTGACCCGGTTATCGTTAAATCGGACGGGTATCCTACCTATCACTTCGCAAATGTTGTAGACGATCACTTTATGGAAATTACACACGTTCTCAGGGGAGTAGAATGGCAAGTTTCTACTCCGAAGCATCTGCAGATGTACAGGTAGGTATTTCGAACCGTAAACATGTATTTTGTCTCTGACGCTTGTTGTAATTATTGTTTTCCTCTGGTAGAGCCTTTAATTGGAAACCTCCAGAATTTGCACATCTCCCACTGGTCTTAAACAAGGACGGGACGAAACTGTCGAAACGCCAGGGGGACATCAGTATAACGCATTATCGCAATAAGACCTACTACTCTATCGCTCTTGCTAACTTCGTTACCAAATCAGGCGGTGGATTTTCATATCACGAAGTTGATAAGCTACAAACTTTGACAGAGCTCGCACATGAAGTAAATCTTTCTTAATATCTATATACTAAAGCGTATTTATTAAGACTCATTCTTAATAGATCTACAACTTTCTCTTCTACTTTCAGTTTGATATCAGTAATGTGAACACAGGAGGGTGTCGCTTGGATTTTGCCCTACTCGAAAAATTGAACCAACTTGAGTTGGCGACCAATATCGATAAAAATCTGGCTTCCGCTTCAATTTCCCTTGTCGAAATATTAACTGAAAGTGGTATTCGAGTTGAAGATTATCCAAAGGCGTACCTGGATAAAATTTTACGCTGGTGTCCACAGAGAATTTCTAAAATGAAAGATTTAGTGTCAGATGATTTTGATTACTTATGGTCACAGCCTAACCCAGAGCTCTTATCCAAAGTTTCAACAAGCGCCCTAACACTCCAGCTCTTCGTGGACAACTTTAAAGACAATTTGTTTGAAGGGATTGATGACGACGTGTACACCAAGAAAGTATCAACGTTCTTAGAAAAATTTGGTAAATCTCACGAACTAAAACAAAAAACTTTCCTTCGGGATCTTCGAATAATGCTCTGTGGTATAACGGTAAGTAATCAAACAACCTCAAAGAGATGAATTGAAGCACCTGGCCAAATGTTTTACCAAGCTTTGTACTTTGTTAACAGAAGGGACCTCCAATCGTAGAAATCTTCCACTTGTTCGGAAAACAAATGGTGTGCAGCAGGCTCATGGGATCATTAGAATTTTTAAATAAACTTTCGCAAACTTCTTCCAGGATGCGACAAGATAGCTGATAAAAGGTTAACTGTACGTTTCAATTAATAATAAACAGTCTCTAGTCCTTGATTTCAGTTTTTCTCTGTGTTGTACTTTTTCGAGCGCAAGGATGTTGATTTTCATGATTTGCATTTGGTTCTGAGTATATATGAGAATGAAACTGATTATATTTATTACACTTGTTTTAATATCTTACGACATAAGGCCGTATGATTATAAGTGGGTTTAAAATATTTACAGTTGAATTATGTGATACAAAATGTACGGAATGAAATGAAAGTAATCCTAAGTAGGAAGTTAAGATAATGTTAAAATTACCTACTTTATACACACAACCAATGTATTATACATACTCAACTGAATTCAAGTTGAAAATTATGCAGATTTCACAGTTAAAACAAAAATCGAAATATGAATTTAACAATTTAAAAGCAGATAACACCAGAAAATGCAATTTATTCCCTTCAAACAGTTACGGCCCAAGTGTTCCAACAGCACCGAACGTATCGTTGATAGCAGACTCGAGCAAATCATGAAGTGACTTCGTAGACAAGTCACATTGCATATCCATGTTTGCAGCGGCCGTGTTGATCATAGAATCGTCCAAAGTTGTAAAGTTGAGGTCCGGTTCAGGTAGTGGTATTGGCATCTCTGGAGCTGGCGTACCCACATTACTGATTTGGGGTATTGTGTTCAGGTCTAAAAACGAAAGAATGCATTTAAGTTAATTTAATGGTTTTAACTATTCGTTAATTGGTTCAAGACGCAGTTAGTTTTAGCGTGGTAATTGTGGAAGAATTTACCGGAAAGTCGATATTTCGGAAGGGATCGATAAACTTGTTTCATCCTTTCAATATTGATTTTATATGCCAGAGAATGATTAATCATGGGCATTGGGTAATCCTTGCCAATTATGCATTTCGCTGCTTTCTGCACAGCTTCTGGTGCCATCCATGGCTCATGGATGTACTGATTCGGCAGCATTTTCAATATAGGGAGGTACTTCCTGGAAAGAACATGAAAGTTGCTATATAGCAAGCACTCTTACAAAGAAAATTTCCTTGGGTGAATAATGCTCGTAAGTATTTACCTGATGAAATCTCCATTTGGATCTGCTTTTCTTCCAAAGCGAACTGGACAATAGCAATGAATGAACTGCTGGAAGAAGGATGAGCAAGAGAGCCACATCCACATTCCTGCATTTACGCTCCAATCTGCGTCCAGCAAGAGCTCCTCGAATACCTATGTTGCACATATTTTGAATTATATTGGTAATTGCCTTGTTCCATTGTAAATTTGGGTACACAAAACGCCCACGTTACAAACCTTCATTCCTTCTTCCCAGGAAATCCATAAATCTCCTCTGGTGAGGAAGCACGCTACCGCATGTCTTGCAATGTGATGTATCCAGCCTTCCTCGCGTAGTTGGGTCATAATTGCATCAATCCAGGGAAAGCCTGTTTTTGCCTGAAATGTCCCAATACAATTCATTCATAAGATCATGATCTTCGTACATTGTGCACACGTATGCATTTATGATTGCCATTTTCAGAAAACGCCACTAATCGTAACAAAAGGTATTTACATTTGCCCACTTCGCATGTGCATTCGAGTTTTTGTCCCAAGGTATTTGCACGCAAATGGGATTTCCAACCATTCTATCAAAGTTCGGATTCTTGGTTGCTGCACAATAGAAAAACTCTCTCCACAGGACTTGCCCATGTAAGCTCAGTGGTGGCTCGGCGTTTTTGATTTTCCGGTACAGGTCGTCCAGTTGATAGTAGAAAAGACGAGGGGACAAGCAGCCAAAACGAAGATATGGAGAAACTCCTGTTTGAGATGCCATGAGTGATTGCGGAGTCATTTTAGGTCTGCCAAAAGTTGCGACGTAAGCCTTTCGCTCCAAATGCCTTTCGAGTCTAGCCAAAGCCTCTGTTTCTCCGCCCTTCCAACGCGGATCACGGAGGTTGTCCGTGTCAAATCCTAAATTTCATCAGGCATATTATGTACAAAGGGTATTTTACCTATTGAATCATAACACACATTTCACAAATCTACGTAAAGCACAAACCAAGCTCTTCCAGAGTTGGGACGTCATATTTCTCGTCATGGTCCAAGTTTACAGGGGTGTACGAATGTCCGATAAATTCTAGCGTGATGGCTGGCTCTGGTTGTGGGGGTGGATTGAGGTAAGATACGACATTAAGAAAGTGACGGTATGTCAGAGGTGCTTTCCCACCGTTTTTATCAATGATCCTATGCCGAAAGGAAATCATGCATTACGAATCCTATTGCAGTGTTATGCTATATGAAAGAAATTCAATCCATTTCTTACAGGTCCAACTTGTAGAGTGTGTGGGATGATTTTACGCTGACATCAATGTTCAACTCTTTGCACTGTGCCATTATGTTTTGGTCCCGGACACGACCAAATGGCTCAGGATCTTCTTCGAACGTTAGGCAAGTAGTGCCCCATTCCTATACGAAACATGAAAGGAAATATGCCAAAAACACTCGGTCAGGTCTTCATATTTCTATTCACCGTTGCGAAAACACCTTTGCTTCCAGGAGAAATGAAAGCTGAGCGAACTCAAGCTTAAAGGGGAGCAAAAAGGTGTAATGGAGTGTCTGCTTTTTCGTTTTCATACCTTGAAACATTTTGGGAGTACATCTGCAGGTTGTCCCCGGATAACAAAGAGTCGAGAGTTAAGCTTTCGCAAAGATTGGTCCAGGTCTTCCAAGCATTGAAGAAGGAATCTGCAAGTATCATATATACATCAACGCTTGTGTTAATTGATGCAACGATGGCTTCACCATGCAATTACTGTAATTACGCAATACGAGCATATTACATATTAATAAATGATCTTCTGTATAGCTTTGCAAAATTAAGGCCAATTAGTTCATAAGGCACACTAAAATGCAGGGGCGTTTCACCACTGACAATTTCGTGCAAGTTTCTTTGGTTTATTCCACAGCTTCCATAATTGAGATACTATCTATCTTATATCCACCTGGCAAAGATTATTTGAGTAGATTGCAGTGAGAGTTGAAAATTATATCTGAACCGAACGTCTGATATCTAAGAATGGGTGGGGTAATTTGCATATCCTATACCAAACCTTGCTATCATTTCGTCTGTCGCTCGTACTTTGCTCATAATATCATAATTCATAAAACATAATGCAAACAAAACCGTAGCAAGACTGACATTGACTTTTGTTCCTGTTTCCGCCTCTTTGGAAAACGAAAATAATACCTATGCGGATTGGTCTTCTATACATATAAAGTGTTTGTTCAATACTAAAGTGAATACCATAATAATACTTTTTGTGGACATGCATTCGTATCGAAGTGATGAAACAATAAGATCATGACAGGCAACCAGCAACCACATTAAGCCTCGTCTCAGTCACGACGAACATAATTCCAGCGTGAACAACCACATTAAATCATGCATGTCATTCTATTTGTTTCGATTCGTGAAGCTTCATTCTCTTTCACGCGTACCTTGATCCTGTGAAATATTATATTTGCATGGAAGGTATAAAAAGCTTCATGAAGAAGATATATATGTCAACATTCTTTGTTTTTCCTCTATTTCTATTCCAATGCTAATAATATATGCACACTAATAATCTTCTGAGTTTGCAAAACGCCCCTTCCTGTAAGGCAGATACTGACTATGACTGTATGCACTGTCACAAAATCGCAAAGTTTGCAACTAGTGAAGTGAATCGTGTTTGTGATGATGGCAATGGAGGCATAATATGGAAGTTCGACAAGTGCAAGTGGTTAGATTTCCATTCTGAAGCAACTTGTTCCTTTCCATTCCTCATTCACCGGTCTAACTACCCTACTAACTATCACACTATTCACGCTAAGGAATATACACAGCATACATTTTTCAGTGTGTGTTTTTATTTAGGTTAGTATATAGGCTCACTTCACCATGCTCGTCCGGTTTATGTACATATATCATGTTCCTGTGTATTATAACTATCATGTATCATCCATTACAGAAACAAAAAATCGAACCATGTACAATATCTTCATTAAATTCATGCTCATACCAAAATCTAGCCTTGCTGGACATGGATATAGTGCTTGCAAGTTCGACGGGAGGATGTCAATTGTGTGCATACATGAATTTGTTAAAGTGACAACATATACATGTTTGCTAGTTTTATAAATTACAAAAATATTTCTGTTTTTAAAATCTTGATTCGAACTTCGAGACGTTAGGCACAGTGTACAGAGTGCATCAAAGAATACGTTTTAGGATTAGGATTTACTACATCTAACGGTTCTAAGCAATCCAATATTATATACATTTACAAATGGATAACTTGTCTGCTTCCGATTCTCTCAACGTGGATACATCTTTCGAGAGTACTCGAATTTCCAGAAAGGAGCTGTCTGAAAGAATTCGGAACCTTGTTAACAAAGTTGGTAGGTGCACACCAAGGCCGTTCGATTCGGCTTCAATTCAATTTCACTCAAATGAAAAAATGATTTACTCTTCAATTTCATGATTTTCCAGATTCATTGAATGAGAAAATGGATCAAATATTGGAATCCATACGAGCGAAGAGGAATCGAAGCCGAAGTGCTAGCCCTGCACCGACTTACCGCATGAGTGATTTGTTTGCAGACGCAGAATGAAGGAAGCCACGAAGAAACATTATATACACTAGTTCAACATTTACTGTATGTTCATGGATATACCTGCCAAAGATTAATCTACGCAAGTTAGAGCATCAACTACTCATTTAATTTGAAATCATTCACGTTCTTTGCAAAGAATTCAAGTTAGTATCCGCTAATCTAGCTTCCGTTTAAGATGATACGTATAATACAAATTACGGAAATGCCGCTTTCATTTACATTGATTGCTAGTCAACTTAATTTCAATATAAGAACTTATCAGATAACTAGTTAATAATATTAGATGAAGAATGTAATTTGTCAATGCAATATACCATTTTGCGTGATAGCATATATATTTCATGTGCAACGAAAGTCGAGAATACTTATACATTTTACAAACGTCCATGCATCGTGTATGTGATATATTTTTCCAAGCTTGTGCAAAATGCTTTCTACTTAAGTATTAAAAACTTGATAAGTATGATAACTCTCAAATTATTTCGTATTCATTTATACATTATGCAACTAAAATCAATTCCACGATTTACCTCCACTTATTTATCCCCACGTTCGCAGCAGCAGCAAACCAAGGATCCAGCACAAAGATGCAACGAAATGTTTTGGAATTACGAATCCCATCTCGTAAACTAGGATTGTCATGAAGCCGAAGTCCCTTTCGAAACCAGTGGACAGTATGTTTCTCATTGTTATTTTGTCCCCATCCAAATCCCAAGCTGTTCTGAAGTTGTGGTGGCTGAGGAAGCCGAAACTGTGTGTTCCGACTACTTGCTGGGCTGATGTTTGCATCAGACATTCTAGAAATTGTGTTACTCTGTCCTCCAGTATTGAAGTAGAAGCTATCGCCAATGTATTCCGCCATAATCAGATACTTGGTATTTGCTACTGTCAAAATTCCGATTCAATATAGAAGATTGAAACGGTTATTTGCAACAGTATGTACAACAAATTAACTTTGTAATTAAATCAGTAGCCACTTGAACACTTGTTTGTTCTCAATCAAAAGCTAGTCTGGGGCAAGATAACACAGATGACACCAAATCATGGTGGAAAACTGAGAAGGTCCCACAATGAAGTAGTTCGAGCTATTTACAGGTAGATTTAGGGGTTTATTATTATGCTTGGATCAATTTTTGCAGTACGCTTGTTCTTTAAAATCTGAATTAGCAGAAGCACTGGAACCGTAACGGAGAGTACTTAACAATTACAGCAACACCAAATTCACGAACGTTGTTTCTTGTCGTTGTCCCACACAGAATGCCCCAAATGCCACTATACCCAAAAACAGTAATCTAACAGGTTGTAATTGTATTAAAATTGGAAGTCTTTACTTAGTACAAAATTAGATACAAGTTTACCTGCGACTTGATTATGCTCAAAGGCTCAAACATGAAATGTCTGCCCGTTTCGGATTGGCAAAATGTTACTCCGTTGCTTTGCTATATTTTAGACGAGCGAGGCTTTCCACTTGTTTGTTCTGGAGGATCCACGTCGGAATCAACGTGAGCGGAGGAATTGCATGAATTATTGGAGAAGTCACGTTGCAAACAACGCCGATTTTCATCTTCTCCGTTCACCAGAACAACATCGACCTGGTATATGTATGTAAGCTTGGAGAGACGAGTGTGAGCGACGACAACGTACGAGTACTGAACAAAAGGATTTGGAATACAAGATGCATAGCTTTCTTGAAATCTGATGCCTAAAATTCAACAGAGGACTAAAACTCAATCTGTAATACCCGAATGGAGATGATGTACTGTCACTGGAAGTGAAAAGGATGACGTGACTTTGTGCGTATACTTACACATTTCTCCCCGTGGATGTAAATAAATTGTTGCGCAATTAGGATGCGGATTAGTTTACTTGCTTTTTAAAATTTTGTCATACGTATTCAATGCATGCTTTGCTTACTCGTATTACTAATTGTAAATGGTGTTTATGACACTTTTATAGGAGAGATATTCTTGTGATCAGATGGAACACAAAAGATTTTGTACTTGTATTATTTTTAGCTGACGATGAAAATGACGTGGACTGTTTGGGAAACTGATAATCCCGAATTCATACATGCTTTCCTAGTTCAGACGTTAATGACAATGAGATACGTGTGTAAATGTGATAGGATATGATTTCCTTTCGCTATTTTTGGTTCAGTTATGTATAGTTTTGCGTATGCTAGACATTCTTCTTCATCTATTTAGATGCGATGCACATTTTTAGGCGATTTCATATTCATAAGTGCAATTTGCTTTTTAGTTTATTTGAGACTTTCTTCAGGATAAAGATGTCGGGGTAATGTGGTATACATTATCCAAAGTCAATTTACTCTTCAAAGGTGAAAATGTATTTACTTTGCACTTGTGATTATTGAACACAGATAAAACTTGTTACGTTTTTTATTTCAGTTATGAGAAAACGGAGGAAGTCCTGTGAAAGAAAGTTATTTTTGCTTTGTACAAAGCAGGGAAAGCCATAAAAACAATTCCACAGAACCACTTTCACTATACACAAGTGGGGCGCTGTAAAAATATGTGTTTTGAGAATCAATGAACCTACGACGAGTCAGAGGATATGTGTAAAATTCTTGCCCTGAAGCATAAGCACACTATATAGACAGGTCCTATATAAAGTTGGCCACAATCTAATAAGGAAATGAGATTTCCAGGCAGGGAAACCTGACAAACGTTAATATTTTACCTTTATTGGAATGAACAGAAATGAGTTTATTATGAAGACCAAGTAAACAATAAATGACATATTTTTCTCCATTTCAATACAGAATCCAAGCAGAGATACATTTCAAATATGATTTATAAGGTGCTGAAATAAGAATATAAGTATGATTTTATTCTACCAAACACGAAATCATGATCAGCGAGAATAGAAATTCAGTAAATTTCAGCTGTTTTATTTGACTGATTACAGCACACATTATTTGGTTGAGAATATTTATTGTAATAATAAGGCTAACATATGAAAAGTGAAAACGCGTAGAGGGAAAGTGTCAGCTCCAATATATTCAAACCTCTTCTTCTCAGTTGTTAAAACGTAATCAAGATAGCCCCGTCACAAAAATGCGAGTTAAAGGCAACCTCTCACAAAACTAACTGAGATTCCAAGGATAGAAAATATTTGTTCTTTGCCTCCCCTTTACACAGAAATCAGAGAAGGCATACATCCTACATAATTATACTCTTTACAATATAAATTAAACTAAAAGATTGGAATTTTTTGGTATTTCTTAAATCTACAGGTCTCGACGACACGAATATCGTACAGGAATACTAATACTAGAGGAGTTGATAAAATATGTCATTTCCAAATCGTATAAAATCGCTCAACAATGGGAATCACATCAAAAGCTATTCGCTGATCATCACACAAGGTGATCTTGGTTTGGTATTTTTATTTTGTAGTTTCTACAGGCCTAGATGAGACATGTCATCTTCATTTCGCATTAGTTTCAGATTGTTGTCGATGATTTGAAGGAGCTCGGGTGGACTAGGTACACGCCCTGTTTGTATTTTCGACCAGACTGGAACATCTAATGAAAAACGCATTTAAAACATCAAAACAAATCCAAAACTATTTTTCAGACTTGCAAATTGCCAAATTCTTACCATTAAAGTAAATCTCAAACGCTCCTGTGGATATCAACGTATTTTCAACAAAGTTTAAGATGAAGAATGTCATTAAAGCTGCGTAGATTTTGTTTGTAAACATCCACGTCCAAAAATTAGCTCCAATGTGGCCAAAGCCAATTTGATCTAATGGGTTCACACCCATGATAATACAGCCTAAGAGCAAAAACTTCAACACAACCTATAATAAAACAGCAAACAAAATTTTACACAAAATCCCAAACTCAATTGTGCTAATCAAAATAAAAAATATCTTGCAAATTCCAAATTAAAACTTACAACAACTTGAGCCAAAAATTTCTTCATTGGTGGTGGAGGGTAAGCTAAACCTTCTACCGTAACTTCTGGGTGTCGTTGTTGAATGATGGAGCTATATTGCTCGAAGGCGTTCTTGTACCCTCAGCTGGTGCTATAATGCAAAAGCAATAGAAAATTAAAAATTTTGCAAAACCTTCTCCAGCAATATATATATTTTTTATTTATATTCGATCTCACATACCAGTACATAAATTTCATCGCTGGTCCTCCCAACTTGCCCGCAGACAATTTCGACCCTGCTGAAAGTTTCAAGCCCGCAGATGACTCGGGAATTGGTTCATTATCGAATCGGCGTTGTCTCAATGTCTCCTCCCTCTGACCTCCTCCTCCTCCCCCATCAGACTCACTCCCAGACTCTGAGCTCATTTTTCCCTTTCCACCAGCAACAGCAGTGGTAGTATCACCATTCAAGAAAATGTCTCTCGCAGTGAACGCTATCGCCAGAAGTAGCACAAAATAGAACGTTTTATACGGCTGAGTTTGGTCAAATCCTCCTCCAGCTCCTGTTCGTGTGCGATCAGCCATTTCCTAAATAACCTAAAATGTCATCAGGGCTATTTCGCGACGTGGATTCCTCGGGAGGAGTGAACAAGATATTCTCTGCTTCTGGCTCACTAAAATAAACGCTCTTTCACCTTTTCCCTTCAAACAGCTATTCATGCTGTAATTACGCAAGAATTTTAACGACCCTTTGTCCCAGAGCTGTTTCCATGAACAATTAAAAAAACTTAATAAATCACTGACGAAGATCGATGAAACCGGGCGAAGGTGTTCCCGTTCTTCCCCTCCTGGATAACTCCTCTGTATTAACTGTATATTCTTAAAAAATGAGAAGGGACGATCACTTCACCGTCGATAAAGAGGAAGAGGGTGTGGGGTAGGGGATTCACACGAATCTTCCTGATTAACTAACATTCACATGTAAACTAGAAGAATTATTTAGCTAACGAGATACTTGCACATTTTCATGCACTTCTTCCTTCTCACAGAGAGTTCGTGTGCTCTCCTATTCTACGTGCACTTATTGATCGCAAGTACATATGTCGAGGATGACTATGACATTATATTACAGCCAGCCAACATTCAGTCAGCATGAATTTCTCATCTCCTCTAAAGAGCACACAAGTGTGTGTTTCTCTGTGCTTATGTATTCCATGTGTGCAACTACGACTTACAATTAGGTATATAGACTATGTGGATCGGGATCGTGTGAACATGTATATATCCTTGCAGTATGGTACAGGGAGTACACATGAGAATGAGGAATATAATACGTTACACAATGAACACATTGGGATAGATCCTCTCTGAAATCTCTCAGTTTGGTAGTTGTGCACATTTGCCGAGATGGAGCCAAAGCCTGTTGGCCAATTTCTGCGTAGAATCATGTGCTGGGATGTGTAATCTTGGGTTCCAGATAAAGGGCTCTGGACACTGGACTTGCATGCATGTTTTTATTTATCTTGTTTTATTGATTGCGACATACACACTTTGTTGATTGATTGATGTGTGCGTAGTAATAAGAGATTGCATGGAAAGATAGTGGCCAAGTGTGAATGAACACTAATCGACCGACATGTTGAAAGAGAACAAAAATAGTGGATGAGATGATGGTAAAATGACTGGGTTGCATAAAAATATTATCATAAAAATTCATGCAGAAGTATTTATGGAACATGAGTTACTATTTGGCACATTCATGTTTACAAAACTGCGTGGAAATGGAAAAAAAGTACCATCCTAATATTCCCAATCCTAAAATTTCCGGCTCCATTCCAGTTCTACATAATTGCGTATTATGATGACTATGATGTAGCACATGCATATGTTCATTTTGTGGATTGGATATTATTGCGATCTGTATCTCGGTGTTATTTATATACGTCTGTCGTTTAAAAAAGAATGAAAATGTGTACATAAAAAGTAGCGAAGTTGATGTAAATCTGAGTTGTAAATCACCGGTACAGCAGCACAGCGATTTTGTGATGATGTTGAGAATTGGGAACGGAAGTCAATTATATTACATCCTTTCGGAAGGTAGAATTTTTACTTCTGGAAATATCTCCAGTGGAGCATACAAAGTTTTGACAACTTTTAGAGAAGCAACTTTCAGGATGCCAGCATGAAAATTTGATTGTGAATTAAGCAGCTTTATTATTTCGTACCAGCGACGCTACAAACTCTATAAATCAATACCTTTCACACTATAAAAATTGTAAAATAAAATTCCTCCTTCTAAATAACATCATCACATATATTTGTTACTATTCAAGGGTATATATGAATTATATATAGTATGCTATCATAAAGTTCACAACTCATGCCATAAATAAATGAACCAGTGTGTGGTTAATCTCATTTTCAGTGTTTTGCATATTACAACACAACAACCATTTACCCAGATTTATGTAACTCACAATTTTATGCCAGCGTTTGCATAACAGACAACAGAGGAAGCTTTAGATAACACGGCGGGGGTAATTTCAACATAGAATGACATTTTTTATTAATTCATACGAGTAAAAGAGCTTTAAGCCCCATGTGCTTCCAGCGTCCCAATGTTCATGAAAAAATAATGATTTCGAGGATACCTAAGCGAACTTTTCGCCTCTCTGGGAATAAGGAGTCTGCCGCCGCCGCATTTGGAGAGATGGACTTTCGTAACACACGCCACAGCTGGATTAACGTTAACATATACATAAATATATGTCGCACTAGAATCGTTATAATAAAAGTGAAATTAGACACGTACTCATGCATATATCGAGAGAGTTTCATTAGTTTCATTGTTCGCATTATAGCTCCGGGTGGTGGTTGCGTCGTTCTGATATGATTTTTTTCTGAGCCCCACTAGGCAATCACGATGATGGCTTGTTTTTGTCGAGAGCAAAACTGTGCAAGGAAAACGAGATTCTAGTTCACAGCAGATGATCCAAATCCTATTTGACCAGAGCGAAGGCTAAACTCACAAAGGACTTGCTATACTTATGTACACATGTTATATTGCTCAAGATTTGTTTGTGTTCATCTCATCGTCCTCGTCATTTAAGGAAGCCAATATATAAAAGCAACAACGATGATTGCTGATTGTATGCTTGGTAGGGCCAAAACCAGAGATTTTTTCTCATATTTGCAGGCGTGGAGATGACTTTTTACTATCAAGTTGCCTGCAAATGAGTGTGTTATTCTCGTATATTGGCATATGAATATTTCTACACATCTAAAGGATACTTTGCATAAAAAGTTTTGATCTGATACATGCTACAGGCATCACTTTCAATAGGCTCAAGACATCGTCTAGCATAAAAAACGTAGCATGTAACTTTGAAACTTCATCTAAAGAATGAAGGGAGAAACGGAATGTGTCATACAAATGCATTACAAGTGCACATGTGTCTGTACCTGACGCTAGTATTACATCTGTTATATCCCTGTATCCTTTAACAATACCCTTGAAAATATAGTCTTGTTCGCAACATTTCTACTTTTTAGCAAAAAGCGCACCTTTTTCCCGACGAAAGTCTTTGATGGTGATAGGCTAACGTTGCTGGGTGTGATAGAGACAGACTCGGCTTCTCCCGACTGACCTCTTCATATTATGCGAACCAAGAAGGCAGGGTGGGAATTCTCTCGTGTCATCAATGTTGTGTGAGACTTTTATCGAGAAAGTCGATCATCTTAAGCAAGCATCACGCAAAACAAATGAGCTATATACTTGCACTTGACTCTAAAACGGGAAATCCCTTACTAAAACAGGAGTGAACTTCGAAGGGAGTAGTGTGCATACGGGATATATTTAGAATTGAACCAAAGTGAGTATCTCTTCACTTTTCTTCGGGATGTGGTTGTGCAAGTAAGGAGAGTCAGAGTGTGGTACTTTGTCATGTGCTTCTTGAGTAAGCAAAACACTAGATTTAACAAGTTGTTGATTTCTCAAGTGGGAAAAATTTCCTCCTTTTCTGAGTTAAGAGAGGCACAATAAATTGAGAGATTATGATTACTTCGTTGGCAATAATTTTCCAAAACCAGAGTTTCCTTCTGTACTTATAATTCCACTTTAACGAGAAACCCTTATCTCGTGGCGAACGAAACGCAGTTACTTTACACACTTGCATTTACATTTCACAATAAAAACATTCGCATGTGTTCATGATCATAAAACGTTAAATACTTCAAGTGATACACATAAATGTAGAGTCTAATCTTTACTGAAGTACTTGCGTCAATCTCTACTCGTTTAACTTGATGATAAACTTTCTCTTTAATGCTGGCTGCATTAATGTAGGGTGTTACTGTGTTATAGATATGTGCAAGAGAGCACCTTGAAACTTACTTTTCGTTTCTCACAGTTAAGTAAATGTTACGTGCATTTTCAAGTACTTCCAATGCTAAAACATTTTAAGCAAAGACAGACGAGTCAGATCTAGTTGCTTTGTGTTTGCATAACTTTCATTTCAACGCGTGTGACTTTATTAACATGATTTAATAAAGTTCCAGAGTGCGATCGATTAATGTTGAGAGTGAAAAGATTCTACACGAAAATATTCAAGGCGAATGAGTGAATGACTGGCAGATGTAAACAGGAAGTTAGAAGTGCAGTTGCAAAAGTTGCACCGAAATGTGTGCAGTGAACCGTGCACTTTTTCTAAGAAATGTGTATTTTATAAGGAACACGGTTTTGATGTGGTGAAGGGAAATTGAACTGAATTACTCAACGTATTGTGGACAAAATAGCAATAAATTGCCTCCAGATATAAGTAATTATGATCAATTAACTTTGTAGAATGTGTGAGAGATCCGAACATTAGGCTGCAAAATTTGATGAGTACTACACTTGTGATTTCCAACTAATTGTGTATGAATGATTATAATTTCCCAGTTCCTTCATTCAATGATAAAAGAAGCCATCATTAACTAAGGTAAGGTGAACTAAATATTTTGTTTTCTGTTCGTTTGTATTTCATTTTTACTTTTCCATCAGAATACTTATGCCAGACTACATTAGCAAGTAGGTTTGTTGGAAATGCTGGTTGTTCCCAAGTATCTGATTCGTGTAAATAATAGTAAAAAATAGTAAAAATTAAATATAAGTATCCAATTCACCAAAGATTTTGTGTCGCTGATACTAAATTCGCTGAGTCTATTATGTGTTTCATTCAAGCATCATTCTGGAAAATCCCTTTCAGCAGCGTAACAACACGCACATGTCGCTCACAAAGTGCTGAACAATTCAAACAATAATTTTTCCACAATGAATGGTCTCGCTACATTTTGCAAACTGGCATGATACAATACAAAAACACGCAATTCAGTTTTATTTATATGATGAAGTGTTAGTAAATGTGATGGTAAACGACGAAAAAGAACAAAAGGGAACTACGTGGCTTTTTTGTGGTGGTGTGGAGGGCGTTGCAAATTGCATTTTGTTTAGGAGTAGTTTATGAATATAGATAAAGTGTATTTATTATTGTACCATGATGATGTTAAAACAACGTTTCGTTTCAAGCCTGCTGAAAACTGCAGACAGACACCTTTCGCTGATCTGCGCAATTCTGCAGCTCTAAAATATTCGCTCCTTGAATACTGGTACTAGAATAGTGAACAAGGTTTCTATTGTGCTTTTTTGTTGCTAAATATCTTGGAATTAGGACCATGAACCATTAGAGTTCTGGATTAAGATTGTGACTCTCAAAGAATGTATATCTTAAGCTTGTAGTGGTTGGAGGAGTATATTGATATTATTATACTTTCGTTCTGGTTCGCAAAGCACATTTAAGGAAGTGCTGCGTTAGCTAACTGTAAAAAACGACCGCTTGAAAGCAGTATTTTATGCACAATCTGCACTTGTTTAGAAAACTGTGTGCGATATGTCAGAGAATTCTTACCTTATTTATAATTTTGCAGACTCGATGTCTCTTCGTACCGAATGCGTTTGCTCATGTATGTTAACATTTTTTAACAACGCCATTTTTCTTGATAATGCCGTGGCTCAAGCTTTGCAGAGCAATGAGCAAGCGCGCTTTCAATCCGTTTAGGTTCGAGGTACGACTGATAACTAAACACAGACTGTGCATTATGGTCTACCTGTATTACATTGTGCATGCGGCAGATGCAGAAAGAACTATAATGCAATTCATTCCATTTGCTTCAATGTACATTTGTGTTTACAAGATGAGAGTGAGAGAATCGTTTACTTTTCTCATTTACACCAGACCAACACATACATACATTAAGCCTAATTCAAGTTAGATAATATTAATTTATACCAGATAACTTTAAACAGCAACCTGCGTGTTAACCCTTTTGTTTATATTATTGATGTGCAATTTGTCCTGAAGAAATGTAGCTCTATAGCTAGACACTACTTTTTACGGTTATAGCAAATGACATAGTGTGGCATTGCGTGTTTGCTACACATTTAAGTTAGGGACCTTTTTAATTTTTGAATCACTAATTAATCAGTTGTATTGAGTTTTCGGAAGTATGGGTATAACCAAGTAAGTTCGCAATATTTGCATGAATGAAGATCAGAACTCATTTTAGAGTGATATTTTAAAATAATTTGCTAGTTCCGAGGATTTAACTTACGAGAATTCTCATAGGAATGACTCATTAGCACAGTCATTGAGAAAACTTCGTATATTCACAGAATAAAGTTATCCTTGAGCTTGATATTTACAAGTGTCCGGCTGTGTTGAGAATCCTCAATGTAGGCGGAGAGTTCTAGGAACTGGCTGGGATGGGATCTTTATCTTAATAAGAATGAACGTGTCGGTCGAAAATCATTTGTAATGCGATAATGATAACATCCCTTTTACAGACAACAACGAGTTCGCAAACCATTACCTGTCTTAACGAAATAGGAAGAAATGTTGATTACTTTTGCTCAAGCTGTTGGTTGGATGCTTACTCCAGATCTAACAATGTCGGCGTATTCTGAGTTAGGAGTTGTGGGATTGTGGAACGGAATCGGAACTCACGTAACTGGATCCGGTTTCAGATGCGCATGAGATATTTAGGCATTTAATTCCGTCATTGCAAAGTGAATATTTTTGGCATTTCAATTGTAATGAGCTCAATTCAACTGACGTCTATGTTAGTCGTTATAGTTTATACCACGCGACCGTGAGGTAGACGATCGTGCTCCGACTCGTAACCAGAATATGACGAATGATGACTCACATTTCACATATCTGTTCTTAAAATACGAAGGTGAAATAGAAAACTAGAATTATCTTAACAATGAGGAATGGTAGAGGAATGAACAATGAGGAACAATGAGGAAGAGTAGAGACAATGTTAATCACAAAATCGAAGTCGGCCCTGTATGACGACCATAGAATTTGTGGGCATGGCATAGGTTAAGTTTATTGGAAATCATTCATGGGAATAACATCACATGCACATACATCATCACGACGAACGTAGAGCAACTGACAACTGAACAATTCTCCAGATTATGATTGTGACGACTACAAAAGAGTTGTATGTGATATAGGTGGTATGAAAAGAAGGCAAAAGATTCTTAGAAATGCCATAAATAGAACTGAATATTATGAATACATTTGTCAATTTCTTTCACATCCAACTCATTGTCAGTTTGGGACATCTTCTATTCTTCCAATATTATAATTCATAATTATAATAACAAAATGAGCTTTCCTCAGTCAGAATTCAAAATATATTTCGCACTACACAAAACTTCGTTGGGTAGGTCGTGATTGCTATAATTAACTCAAAAGCTTGTCACGAAGGATGCAATATGCAATTGTATCTCACTCATTATTATTACGGACGTAGTATTTTACGTATAACTTGTGACAATTTGTATTATAGAAAGAGAGCAAATTAATTATGCATGAATTTTGCACGCGAATACTTTATGGAAATTGCAATGTGTTACATGTGGCTGACGAAGTGCAGTTTCGTAGTTGACAGTGTCACAGAAGCATTGTTGTAGAAATAAGGCACGTCATGTATAGAACCGGTGCAATTCAGGCTTCGTCAAAACTTTTGCTGATCTGGAACTTCTGGAACATCACACGAGCCTGTTGAAATTTTTTTCTAATCATGATTTGTATTTTTACTAATCCTGCCTTCGTAGAAGACAATATGACAGAATCATTCTTTTTTTCTTCGCCGGAATAAAATATTCCATTATTATTTAAATCTTTCATCATACGTATTTAATCACTAGCACGCATGTAATACTTTTGTTCATTTGATCGCTTCTATTTTGAACAATAAAACCGAATGGTCAAATTGTTTTCCTGATTCAATTGACTGGATTTGTACAATTGTAACCCTAAAATCATTCGTTGAAAACTTCAACTGATTTTATTGTTTAAGATATTCTGTAACTCTTCCATGGGATCCTGCAACATTGTCCGAACGTATTAAATAGCTGACTTGTACAGTTTTGTTTGTTAAGAAGTTTAACAATCGTGCGTAAAATGCCATGTCACACCTGTGGTAATTGTAATACGCATGCATCAACGCCTAAAAAGTTATGTAAATTCGTAAAGCTTATTACGTCTTCGGAGTGCAGAGGACTCGATGACATGTTTACCATGCGCAATGACCGTGACCAATTTTAAAATCAAATTGATAACATGTTTTGTCCAACACTATGCTGGATTGTATTATGATTATAAGGAATGGTATTGGAATAGACTACGTCTTTTGGTATTGGAGACTTATCCAAATTAGTTCGCAACAATAATTATGTAGACCTTTAACGCCGTGCAGTTGTTTAAATATTTTGATGATGTCATAATTAATTGACAGATATCGTGTCACCAGGTTACCACAGGGCTACTGATTGTGTTCTTGGAATAGGTGCGACTTGCTGGATATATGCTAAACTAGCTAGACTTTATTGCATACCGAGAAAATTGATCTTTCAGAAGATAAACTGAGAATGCATCTAAAAATAGAGTAGGTGGGCACTCAGGGTACCTACTGTCGTCGGTGTTAACGTATTGCTAAACAGTCTCGAGGTGTGAGAACCGGGAATTATTAATAATTATAGCAAATTGCAAGGAACTGTCAAAAATGGGACCTACGTAGAAGGTCACGATAGGCTACGTCCTAGGCTTTTGTCGTTCTGTTCGGATGGTGCTAAAATGAATTCGTATATTTATAAAATATACCTTTTAGATATCATGTTAATGTAACATGCTTTCATTCATAAATAATCACTTACACTTACTTGTTAGAATTTCAGATGAGAATCAATATACAACGAAGTTTTCTGAGAAGCACCTTAAGGCGAAAAATGTTGATGATCTTTCAACTAATTTTATACCTGTACATTGCATGGATGGACAATAAGATCGTAAACATAAGTAGTAGTCAGCAAATGAAAATGTGGGTGTGATTTTGTAGCTTAAAATAAAAGAGCGACAGAAAAATCCATGTTATCCAATGGCAAAACGTTCACTTATATGAATGACAATAGCAATGACGTTTAAAAGACGTTCAGCTTTCTTATCGGAAGACATCTTCTGTATTTTTTCTGTAAACAACTTAAACTTGGAAAGTACATCTCAACATGTAGCGCACTACGAGCGACCCCAGGCTGACAAAACTGCGTCGTTTTATTTTATTCAACCACGCGAATATCTTTTGGGAATGACCACTTACATATATGCTTTATGCTCATCCGTATTATTCGTATAGGCTCGGAAATTGTGTGGGTGAGCTGATATTGTTACAACCGCGTGATTAAGCCGGATATATGTATAAACATCATGACAGCTCGTCAGGGATTCCATTGTGTCGAGTAACCCGATACTTTTATTCTTCAGTTTCCTACTTATGAATTCGCACGATGATCCCATTATAATTGGCAGCTGCGGCGTACATACCTACTTGTAATTGGTATACAATATCATATTATAGCACAATCAATCGTCGAAAATCAATACATTGTAAATATAATAGAATATCAGACTTCTGCTGGAGTGCGTGAACCAACTGATACTATACTGAGCCTCTATACAGAAATGTGCTTCCCGAAGCAGGTCGGCGAAAATGAGGTTCTCAGTGGCTATCGTCACTTTTAGGACGAGCATGGAAAATTGTTATTGATTTATGACAATAAAAATAACAGTTAAGATTAGTTTGGTCATTTTTACCGCATGTCGCTGTGTTGGCGGAAAATAATTAGGAAAACAAAAGGAAATCCCCAGTTCACATGCCGAAACGTGGTGGTCACCAGTCACCACGTATGAACATGAACACACGTCTCCGCTTCAAAATAACACATCATATTGGACACATCACGACCAAGTTTTCGTCTTAAGCGTTTTCATTTTCATCCTATCCACATGCATTTACCTATTTAGTTAGTATTTAGTTGCATTGACATTGTGAAGGAAGAAGAACAGAGAATGCTCAACACAATGAAGCCTGATGCATGGTGCCTTACCGCTCTTAATGAAGAAGCCTGTTGAATATCATTTTCCCATGTTTTGGAGAGTTTTGCTGCCTACTATACAGCTCCCCTCCTCCTGAATGACTCACTAATCACTAAACTCGAGAAAAAACAGTATACAAATACGAACTGCATCTCTATACAAAACGTCCTCTCTCTCTCTTGTTATCGATAACTTCCATTGGTCCATTTATGCTTCTTTGTGTATCGCTCACCGTCATCAATACCTCGTAGTCAGCAATAATAATAGTCATAGTCATGATCTCCCTTCAATGAACAAAGTTTTGTATACAAGATGCATTCATATCACCATACAAAAAGTAAACTTTTCTTTCACGGGCTACATTACTAATGTTCTCTATTCATGCGAACATCTCCGCTACCCTGTCTAAAAAATTCAGTTTCCTTCGATCAACATTCCAAGCCACATCTTTCGACGAACTCTCCACAAAAGACTTCACAAGTCGTTTGTAACCCGAGCATAAACTCTGAAGCGAGAAAATTTGTTGGGTGATTTTAGGAGTTAGATCCTCATCACTTCTTCTCACATATCGCCTGACTTTAAGTTGATCTTGTCAAACGAAATATATGCACAACAAGCGAATTAAAAGTAGAGCAAAAAAAGTTTTATGTTTAGGTTTGAGTATTTTTTTCCGAGACTCGTATTGCTAAATTCTATACTCAAGAGATTTCTCTTATGTAGATCTCGTACTTAGAAGATCTTTTTATAGCTGTCAAGACTCAAGAGGCATTCGTTTACTTTGCAGATTACTAAAGTTCTCCTGAAGATAAGAGAGAGAGAGTAAAACTAACTGAGTTAAGAAAAAACGTATTTTAGTTATCTCGAAATGTTTGTGCAAGGATGATACGTGATGCAGCTTGAAGCCTTGAAGTGAGGAAGCAAACGAATACGAAATTATTCGGAAAAAAGTGACTTGAGTTGAGTATCAAATACCTTCAAAGTTATTTGAGCGCTGACAAATTTACTTTTTATTTGTCTGTGTGATTTCGTTTGAGCACGAACTGAATAAGACAACGGATATTGCTCTACTTTTCAGGAACTTTTTTAAACTTTGCTATTTAATTCTCAGTGGGGTTTCCTTACATAAACTATTTTGGAGGAAATATTCTCTTCTTTATTGCTCAAACTTACTTTTTCTGAGAGAAACCAAAACCACAAAAAGTCATACATTTGGAGAAACCAAACAATTCTGGAAAGTGTTGTTTAAACTGTTTTTATCAGTCTTAAAGAGAACATTGTCGGAATATAACTTCTTGATGAAGTGATATCTCTAAACATTGAACACTTTGGAACAACAAAAGTTTGGTTATAATGAGATCTGCTGAGATCTTTAAAGTGAAAATATAACGTATCCAGGAGGAGAAGTGATTATCTTTATCAGCAGCACGTGATGTGGTTTTCTTATCAGTGCTGAGTCTGTTGAAACAAATTTGAACGAAAGGACAAGAGTGATTATAGCTCAAGTTGAAAATCATACTATTTTCCCCGTATCTACACACTTTTTGGAGAAGAACGAAGAAAACGAAGAAACCAAAATGTTTGCCAAGAATAATAGTCCATGTACGTGATTTTGTTAATTTTTTCTTACATAACGTTTCTAACAGCATAATAATGCATACAATTCATATTATTGACATCATTACTTCAATTTTGAAATGTAATTTGATAAATTTACGTCAAAATTGGTCTTTTAGATTTACAATTGTCTGTTCGTCATGCACATGCTAAAACTTGTATAAGATTGCAATCTGTACATGTAATGTACGCGGAGCGGGTGAAGTGTGCTTTTTTACACGGATATCCGGATGCAAAGAACTTCTCACGGAATTTCGGAGCAGAAGCGAGCTTGCATCTTGCATACTCTCTTTGTCTATTATAAATGACGCAAATAAACTACGATACTCGACTGTAAGCATGAAATCTACGACTTAAATTGGCAGACTATACAGCGTTCCTTTTGCATTACAGGTGTGCCGGTAATATGCGTAATAAGCGTGAGGTGTTCTATATGTCAATTTTGTTGAGTACGTTTCTATCACGCAGTCTATTATATACACATGCCTTCCGGCAATTTACATTTCATCATTTAAATTACATTCAATGCAATTGCGCAATGTTACGTAGTCCCCGTGTGGGCTTTGCACTCTGCGCTGAGAGTGAGTCCCGGCAGCCTTATGAGAAGTCTTGCAGATAATGGATGGTTTTGCTCATGTACACCTTAAAAGTAGTCAGTAGTCAGCGTTAAGAAGAACTACGTACGCAAATACGCAAATACACACGCTTTCATACAACATCATAGTTGAAACAGTTTTTTTTTACAAAAACAAACTCCCCACTGCCCTGTCATGCGATAGTCAGACGAGATATGAGTATGTTTATGCATTTGATATCGTACATACACGTTTTCGAAGCGGAGGTCAGCTTTCAGCCTGTGATCGTGATCCCACATTCTACTTTTTTAACCACATGCGAGCGTGTTATATATTTTTATAAATAGGGAATATAGTACGAGTACCTGAATAACTTGTCAGTCAGTGGGTTTGTGTGAGGGGAGTTTGTGCGAAGTGCAAGAGGCTCTTTGTTTTATGTGCTTACTCACATACATATCATTTTTACTATATAGATATGCCGGTTCTACTTTTAACTTTAATTTTGTGGCTTATGGATAACGTTTTATTCCAGTAATAGTGTTGATCATTACAGTCATTAGTATTATAAATGTTCCAAATCTACCACCAACTTTACGCGTTGAGTGCGCCCTTGCATTGCATGAAAAAAAATCGTTTGGGAAATAAGTTGAAATGCCATTGGAAATGGGAGGACGTGTGGTTTTCGGCGATGACACAAGAATAAAATAAACTTTTGACGTGAATTTACAGTTTTAGTTCTTTTTTAAACACAGGAGCATCCACATGTAGAAAAAACAGATTGATTTTGTCACTTGGCTCAAAAAGTTCGTGTGGGATTTTTATTGTGTCGAGTTAGTGAGTCCCACACAAAAAGAGCAAAATTCGAAACTTCATGGGCAATTTTGAACGAAAAGTGTGAAGAGTGGCATATATGTCAAAGCCACAACTGAGGAGAACTAAAATATGTTTGAGAGCAAAATGTTGCACTTGCTGTTTATGGGCAGATACACACGTCTCATGAAAATCGTTTGAAGGATTTATTTCATGGAACAAGCCTGAACATGCATATTTATTTACACGAGTTTTGATACTAGATTTCAGACAGAAATCATTAAATTATTGCGAGTGTTCAAAAAGCAGTTGAATAAAGGGGCACGGATTTTTTGTCAAACTTTCAAATGAAGTTAATGGGGATCATGGCCACACCGGAAATATTAATTAATGGCACTTACTATTGTGCCGGTGATAGTGGCGATGACAATGACAAAGAGAGCAACGTCAGTGAAAATGCGCCGACTACACGAGAGAGAAAAACATGTTAGTTGAGAGTTGAGATTTTGAAAACTCCAGCATAGTATTTAGTTTTCAAAGGTTTTATAGTGTTTTTATTTACACTCTGGAATTTTGAACTACAAGTTTTGTCTTTTTATATCTTGCAGCTTCATCGTCCAACTACGGGAACCGTTGGCGTCGCCCGAGTGCGTTTTTCACAATCGGCGAGGGCTCGGAGGGTGACGACTCTGATCAATACAATGAGTTTGACAGTGACGACGACACAATTCCAGGACCTGCTGCGAGACAACGAAGGAAGCCATCGCTGCTCTACCCCCACTACTCTTCGAATTCAAGTTTAGGTAAAAATGCAATGTCCAGAATAATAACTTCTTAATAATAGTAATTTGCCATTAACCTTAGCCCCAAAATAAGGGTGATGATTTCGACTGTGAAGCATTTGCACGGACACAAAAAATATGTACATATAAATATCTCATGCTTGATGCATGCAATGAATTGACAGGCATTCTATAGCAAATATGAATTCCTCGTCGGAGTACGCTTTGAGTGCCATGTACCAATGCAAATTCATCAGCCCCCAAAAGTTCAGTGAACCAACGAAAAACGCCAAACCCAACGGAATGAAAAATATAAACACAAAGTTTGTATATACTTAAATCAGAATTTTATTTTGGTTTTTGGTACGTATACGAATACTTCTCTAACGGAAAGTTCAAATGACCGTTGGTTGGTATCGAGTGTTGGTGTTGTTCCGATTATGGCAAAATGGTGTGAGATAATTATTATGGTTGTCGTTTTTATTTAGTTGTAGAGATGCAAACCATTTTTTTCCTTTAGATAAATGACATCGTTAATGGGCGCTAATTTTTCATGTAATCGCCATAAGCATAAACCAATCATTTCTCTACACCTTTCTCAGACCACGACAGGAATAAACCACAGCATTTGCCACAGTACAGATAAATAGTAGCATCTTGTAGTTCATTTCCTGTCAGAGAGTTACTATTTACTCTGGACTGGAGTAATATGAAACTGGTAATGTTGTAGCGATATAACCACCAAAGTCCACACCACACACAGTAATGTATTGCTTTTTCTCATTTACAAGTTTCTCACTCTCCATTAGCACTAATGGGATACAGGTGAATGGACCGGTAGCAAAATAGTAGTTACATTTTACATTTACTCCTGTCATATACGCACTTGCAGCGTATATCAATTATAGCACATTTTACCATTGTTCCGTTGGTAGTGTATTTGGCAGGGGGTGAAGGTGAGCAATGTGCACACGAAAGATAATGTTGACACTAGCTCGCAGTCGCTCTCTCACAGTGTTAGTTTATTACTTTGTTGATAATTTCTTTGTGATAAAAAGAGCTAAATTCATCTGCCAAAATGTCAGGCTTTTAAAACGCTGAAATAGTGTAACCTGCTCGGAGTGAGTGTGCAATGCAGACATTGACTAATAATGCAACAAGTGCAAAAATAGAGAAACAAAACTTTTGTTTTGAGTTGAAGCTTTTCAGCGTATACAAAAGTATGTGGAGTGTGCGAAACTGCGAAGCTCATCGTAATTAGCTGAACATGTGTCTGTTGTTTTATTTTTGTTCTGAATGTCAAAGTAATAATGCGTACGTATGCGTGTTACATTATAGAGTAACACTTATACTGCATATATGTAGTGGTGATCAGTTTAGTTACAATTAGGCACAGAATATCTGATAATGTTTTATAAGAGCTAAAGAAATATGAATATACCTATATCCCCCCATGTACACAAGCACATTTCAAAGAAACAGAGGACGGGGAACCATTTGAAGGTCAATTGTATTGTAATTCATTAGATGTTTGCGAATTCATGAACCGTGCGTAGTAGTACGCTGTGCTGAGTACGTTAACAGAACACATGGTTGAAGAAGTGTGTTTGGTGTTTATTCAGCACGCAGTCTGTACTGACAAAACACGGGATAAAAACGAATCAAAATCTGTACCAGAAACGAAATTCGTTCCTACAACAAATTCTGGAAAATAAACAGTATACTGATCTAGGTTGTATCAAGTATACTAATTTGAGTTGTGTACGTACATCGGTGCACGAACATTTTTCTGTGAACTTTGTTCCCTATTCTGTGGAATACATACGAGCAAATCGAATCTGCAACTCTTTATGAATTCAAAATACAATTACAACGCACAAAGTTTAGTGTTAACGGGTGTCATTTACATTAGGCACGGGGTGACTTTAACATTTTCAGAGCAGGAAAGGGGATGTGCTTGAGAAACTGTTAGTCACACTTGCTAATTCTCACAAAAATTTGTGAACCCGAACCCATGAGACGAATATGAGTGCTGAGAGATGTGTGCAAATATTTTTATGCAAATATTGAATTGTGTCGAAAGAGGAAGCTTCTTTCACAATTGCTGAATTGTGTTTCGGTTCATTAGTTCTCTCTGAAATAGTTTGCCAATTTGCGCATTTAAATTCAAATTTAGTATTGTGTGTGGCTTAAGCATGCAAGCACATGGAAATTAGTAATTTTGGCGTGCGTGTATCTCTTGGAATCAGTAATGAGGTTGCGTTTATCCAATTTTACTTTGTTTTACCGAGCTGTTAGGGTTCAAGTAGTGGTGATCCCTGAGAGGAAGATTGTAATACCAATAATATTGTACACTGAAGTAATGAAACTGAAAACATGGCGTCACTCTCCTAGACTTGAGCTTGCTGAATTTCTTAGATTTATGTTTACAATAGGAAACTTTGAATCAAACGAAAGTAAGCTGAATTACAATATGCCTGTTATTTCATTTAATGATCATGCTGTGGAATAAATCCAGAAAAAATTAGCTTAATGCGGATATTTCGTGTTGTTATTTAACTTTCGTGTAGGATTATTTAGGCCAAGACAGACTTAATCAACATTATTTGCGCAAAAGTAGAATCTAGGGAAATGTACGTCTGTCTGTACAGATCATATATTGGATAAACATGATTCATAATTTTCGCAACCGAAATTCCATGCAAATCTACTGAAATTCTGTTAGACATGGCATGACAGTGACCACGTCAATTGAACGTAGTTGTCAGTGATGCTGCGCTAGATACATATAAATATGCTGTTGGAGCAGAATGATAAAATCAAGTCACTCAACTTAAGTAATAATTTAATATGAAATATATAAATAATGTTCCCAGTATCAGATCGAATAGATGAAGTCCAAATCCAGTGTATCATAATTCTGACATGGAATATGGAATCAATGAGTAACGAAAAATATGGAATAACATTTATAAGCTAAGCTAAAAAGGTATAGATTTAGTACTGCAAACTATAGTGTGTTTCTTTCAACTTCAATTGGCAATCCGGTCGTTGTTTAAAAAATGAGCTGAACACACAATATACCTTTATGGTTTTACGATTTGCAGTTTACAATCGTCAGGAATATTTTTGCATGAATTCAAACCGTACTTGCCATGTTTCATTATCGCTGTCTATGCATAAAAATGAAACCTCACACCAAAGCAAACCACATGATTGCACGCAATCACAATCCATCGAATTGTTGTATCCCAGCGATCCGACGGAAAGAAGTACGTTAACCATCACCACCATCCACAATGCACATCAGTCCAACGAAATGCAATGTTTGCAGTTGAAATTTTAAAGGATCGGAGGTGTGAATGAATCCCCCGAGTGGAACTCATATCGTAGTAATAATGGAAGGCGTGGTGGCAGTCTCAAATATACGCCTGCAAACTACGTATCTCGCTCGCGATTACGTCTATCTAGTCATTAGCACATAAATGGTGATAGTGATAGCTTTTTGTTTCATCTCTCCTGGCAATGTGTCGGTTAGGCAGATGACTGCGTGTTATGGTGTTCACGTCAAAACGCAAGTTTCAGTGGTATTTCAGGTGAGAGTTGAAAAAATGAGGTTTAAACTCAACGAGTTCGACTTAAAGTAAGGAACTCTGTACTACTGAAGCTGTGTATGTGAGAAGCTGTTCTGGAAAAGGATATAGCGAATTCCAGAGGCGGCAACATGGTCGGGTGGAAGGCACTCAAAGCGTACTCTACGGACCCGTTTCTCCGGCAGATGGTTGACATTTTCTGCAACAATGACTTCATTATCATTTTGCGTATTACAATACACATAAATACTTTTTACTTGAAACATGTATGTCTCGATTATTACGAACATGTTGAATGCATTGTAAAATGAATTGGTTCTGCAAATTTTCCATGCGCAGATAGTGATTGTGAGCTCGGCTTGGAAGTTGCGGAGCGTCGGAAGAACCGTCGGCAAAGCGTCGCCCCAATGCATCCAGGTCTGCAGACTTGGGTGGAAACCAAAGAACTCGCCGTCGACAAAGATGACGGTCCTCCCAAGGCTCCCGACCTCCTCCTTCCCATTGGCCAGAAGAAGAAAAAGCCCACATACGAAGATCTCCGAGAGTTTGTCAACGCCGGCAAGATCAAAGAGACGAAAATTAGTGTAAGAGACAACGACTGGGATCTCACGGACATAATTCGATCTCGCCTTTGGCCACTTCTCGACTCAATTCATGAGACTAATCGGAGCAGCTTGGATGGCTTCTACTGGGAAACAGCAACGCAGCTTTACGGGTCAGAGCAAGGTCGGTCCATCTTACTTGTTTTTAGCTGCGAAGGATGCTTTGAATGTCAACGCTTATTAATATGGATTTTGAGCGTGTGTCATGTACCTGTTACTCGCACCTAGCATATATATAATCATTAACTAAATCTTCCGGCTTTTAGGACCCAAGGCTGTTCCAGATGAGGATCTAGTCCTTCCGGGATTTACAGATCCACAAAACAGACTGTTCTATGCATTATCCTCGGAAGGGATTGCTCGTTCCAGAAGAATCGTTTGTGTGATGGGATATGCATATCCTGAAATTACTTATTGTCCACTGCTTCTCCCGGTGTCCTCATTGTTTCTTCATTTTGTTACGGTAGGATTCTTGAGAACTTGGAATTCTTCTCTGAGAAAAAACAACTGTTCCAGATATTAAAGACCTATCTACATGTATGCTTTTCTCGTATTCTCACAGGAGGAGGAGACCTACAACTGTTTATGTACACTTCTTTCAGCTCGACACAAAGTCTTTCTGACTCAGACAAAATCTCAATGGGATGTGGCTTATATAACTGCGATGCATCTTACAAAAAAGTTTTCCGTAAGTCGTCTACACACTTCGCACATATTTGCTACTAAAGTAATTCTTCGCCACATGTTTTTGTTTTCTATCGCGTCTACTTTTCTCTTCATCTTCGTTTTTTGTTGTTGTTCGCCGAATGCAAAAGAAAAATTAGCACACATGATGTGTGTACTAAAACCAAGCACATATCTTGTTCGCGATGACATCTGAGATTCAGTTGACACGCAGTAAATCTTTCATCCTTTATCCGTATTGAACAGTATGCTTGCTTGATGATGTATGTTTAGTAGTGTAGCTATACAATGTACACTTTTTAAATGTATGCAAATCCCTTTCTCTAATCCCCTCGTTGGGGTTTTCCCTTATGCAGAAGCCGGCCTTTACATTCCTTACACGAAATATCAAGTCGGGAGAAAAATTGGAAAATGTGTTTCAAGGATGGATTTGGTGGATCTTTAGAGATTTACCTCTAACTCATCTGGTAATTTATTATGCAAATTTCCTGATTGTCACACATCATTATCTGCCCTGCTGCCACTTATTCCCTCCAGCTAAAATGTTTTAGCGGAGAGCATTAAATCTGCTGAGTACTTCAAAGAGACAGGACACTCCTGTTTCTTGTTTCTATAATGTCATAACTTGACGTGACATAGGTATTGTCACGCCTGCATGGCTGACAATTTTCTATGTTGACACACGTAGGCCCTATAGCTGTACACAAAGTCCAGGACGGACGATTATCTTATAACATACTTAAACGATGATAAGATTAGGCTTAAAGACGGCCGCAACTTGACTTCGATTTTTCTAGTGTTTGCGAGACGTACTAGACAATAAGTCCGTGTTATAATTCACGTAAGCTCTTGTTATGGAATCTGTTTTGGACTTGGGAGTAAGCACACACACAGTGTGAGAGTGGCAGCAGGGAAATGATGAATGCGATGATAAATGTATTAAACGTTATGTAAATGATTTTCCATGTGAAAACAACTGGCTGACTATTGTGATCGAATCATTTGCCAACAGGTCAGAGTGATGGACTGCTTCTTGATGGAAGGAATGAAAGTGTTGTACCGGACGACAATAGCCATACTTCTTGCATTTTCCAAAGCGTGCAGCTCAGACTCTAAATGGTCAAATTATTTGTCAAGTTCGGGACTGGAAAGTGCCATCTCAAAGTACTGTCGTGAAATAAGTGTACGTGTATAACAAAAAAAATAATATTTTCAGATAAATTGAGAGAAAGAAAGAATTCGACAGTTTTCTAAATGAAACTGATCGCCACCAGCACGATGTCTGAGAAGTCCCCGCCTCCATCTTGTAGTAGTAGTAGTTACGAAGACGGCTCCGTTGAGTTGAGTGGCAGTCTCAGTGGCCAGCTAGAAAGAGTACGGAAAAGATCTGGCGTT
Source organism: Heteromurus nitidus (assembly GCA_034687055.1). NCBI lineage: Eukaryota > Metazoa > Arthropoda > Collembola > Entomobryomorpha > Entomobryidae > Heteromurus > Heteromurus nitidus. The sequence goes on along the minus strand of JAQFZW010000046.1, from coordinate 55,636 downwards.
AGTTACAATAGTAGTGCTTCCTGTAGTGTAGATGATAGCGGTGTGCGGGGGATGAGGGGGAATGTTGGGGATGATGTTGATGATGACAAGGGTGGAAACAGTATTTCAAAAATCCTCACTGCTGGATGCAATCTCATTTGTTGTGTACAGATGACACCGCAAAGGCTCTTAAAGTCGGCCTTCTCCATCCGAGCCTTCAGGGGCTCCGAGATTAGGAAGGTCTCGACCAAGGTGGAGATGTTGCTCAAGAGCAACAAGAGCTCCGCAGCTCTGCCCAAAATGAAACGATGCAAATCCAACGAGAACTTGCCGAGCAGTCAGTCCCAACTGGATATTCAGATGATGTCCCACACGTTGGCAATTAAGGAGGTACTTAAACACTCTTTATAATTACTCTTTATTCGGTGTGTAGTGTACTAAGGTTTTAAGTACCGCTTTTTGTTCCCATCAAACTTTGGCTTTTGAACTTTGGTTGTGCATGGAATGCTGGCTATATCTTAATGCGGTGGGAGATGCAGAATAAGTATTAACGGGACTTTACATGCATTCAATTACATTTTATGCAAACATCTGTCTGTACTTCTAAAATCCACTCCAATAATGCTCAAAGCAAAGCCTCCATACATTTGATGTGATTTTGCACTCTAGATTATTTCGCTATCGGTTTTGCAATGCAAATAAAAGCAAATGGTTCATGTTACTAACCTTACTCATTAGTTTTTGTCCTCTAGCCAGCTTTTTGCGGACATTCTGCTTTCAGTTCAGACGCTTTGTTTCGGTAGATTATGGTAATGGGTAGAATTGCATATGGTACAGTACAGTATGGAAATTAACAAGGACAATGGGATCCTAGAGATTGATCTAAAATTATTACTATTTCTTGTTCATGCTGCTTGTTGAAACAACAACGGCTATTTCTGCATCGCCATGTGTGGATCATCGCTTGAAAATTGGGTCATAATTTCGCATTCTATCATGGATACACGCTGCCTTCTTATGTGTAAATTGTGCATTATGGGTGCTTTCCCTTCTTTGCGATTTCGAAATGACGATTGGTTGGTGAAGGGGAAAACGACTCCTGAGCACAAGACCCATTCTATGGGAGCTTTCTTGTGCCAGGATTTTAAGTCATCAGTTGTCTCCAAAGATGCTGTAAGTTCTTTTTTCTGGAAAAACCTGTTGATCTGTGTGGGTGCTTCTTGTGAAATTAATATGCACGCAAAAGATTTGCTACAATGTGATGTGGATGTGAATATGATACTATAAGCATTAGGGATTTTGGAGGGAATGGAGTCACTACCACATTTACTAATTGTGTACCAACGAATTTTTACAGCTTCTAGTCCTTTGGCAATGGCTCCCAGTGAGGATTACCATGTACCAACCGGTGCTACTTTACACAAGTGAGGAACATGGATGCTCACTGACAACCTTTTTCAATCGTGTCGAGAATCACGAGCCCACTCTCATCATTATTAAAACCACAACGGACGAGGTAACTGCTGTTTTCCAGTGTTTTGGATTAATTAACTTAATTGCTGTCAAGAGTTTAGTGAGTTCGTCATGTTAATTTAAACTCATTTCAGGTTTTCGGAGCATATTGTTCCACAATGTGGGCTGTGAGGAATCAGAAGGATGAGAGAGGAGAGCGTCAACGCTACTTCGGCACGGGAGAAACATTCCTTTTCACTCTTTGGCCAGAAAGGGTGCGCTACCCTTGGGTTGGCATCAAACCCAGAGTGGACAATTCCGATGGAGAAGACAACGATGAAGACTCACCGAAAAACAATGCTCGAAATCGAACGCGAGGCGATGAACTTTATATGCATGCGGACACGCACATGATCAGCATCGGCGGAGGGTAAATTTTTAGGAACTTGTGTTCCAACATTTCCAAGTATGAATTACTTGTATCAAGTGAAACATGAGTTTACGGTTTTGCTCCGCAGACAAGGACAAGGGATATGCCTGGATGAAGATCTACGGTTTGGAAAATCCGAAGCGTGTCTCACCTTCAACAACCCACCGTTGTGTGAGTCAAAGGATTTTGAAGTGAAAGTACTTGAAGTCATTGGATTCACGGGATTGTAATTTTTTAGTCAAGATCATCATCATCTCAACGCAGCATGAAATTGAATTGATGTTTGAAAGCCTTTTTTAACGTTTTCGATGTTATAAGATAATTATATTTGGGTGATTTCGTTCGAATATCAAAAGTATTTTCTAGTTCAGACTTTTCGCTAGACCGTTTTGTTTTTCAGTTCGTTTTGATTGTTGATTATATTTTGTGTAAATCATACGGAGGATATGTCTTTAAGTAATCCACATTTTTATGAAACCACTGCATTCAAATTGAATCAAATCTCTGCCCCTCCGCAAGAGAAGGAAAGGGAAGCAGGCAAATCGTAGATTCATTCGTACACACCTTCAAAGAGCATCCAACTTTTCAGGTTTATCGTGAGACAAACCCAAAGCATACCTAATTGTAGTCTTTCTCCAACGATTTGTAGTAATATATTCAATTACCTGAGTCAACATTCGCATTTCAGTGCATGAACAATATACATTTGTGTGTACGTAGAGAGAGTTTGTTATATTCTATACTAAAGCATTTAAGTGGTCCTGTAAGCAGTCTATATGTTTGTGTGCATTTAATCTACATTTAATATTATATATTACCTATTGCAAACTTAGAAGGGAATAGGGAACCTTCTTCCAACAACGCCATAACATCGCTCTGCATAGTTCGTGCTAATAACCTGCAAAAAAATTGTTTGTGAATATGAAAAAAAAATCTGAGAAAAAGAACGTAAACCTTTCTGCTCAGTTGTGATATACTTATCTAAGGAATACATATAGTCTGTGTGTCAAAACTTGACTATCTGTGCTTCGCAATCATCGTCATATCTAGTTTTCTCAAGAATCTTTAGGAACAATCAATCTCAATAAAGAAAACTCGCAAGCTTTCAAAGTTTTTTTTTGGGAAAGGAAAAGAAGAATATTAATATATATCTGTAAAAAAAAGCCTATGAACCTCCAAGTGTAGTCACATTAGACTTTCTTGCATTGAACAAATCTCCAGAGAACAAAACTGCATTTATAGCTTAGCTTATCAAAACATGTCGAGATTTTTATAGTTTTATTGATGGCAGGTTTATATAACCAATAATACAGCTCCAGAGAGGAACTAATTCTGTAGAGGCAGCATAAAATATATAGTATTTGCGGAAGAAACATTTTTTGTTCACACCGTGAATGCAATGTAAGTTATATGGACTTTTCCTTTGATACATGCGATAACAGCATATAATAATTTACTCCATGTAAACTATATCTAGCCCTTACATTTACAACACTAACAAAATACTTACCGACGACGATCAATAAGCAAAAAAATAACTCTCAAACTGCTTTAACCAGCGCTGTTTTAGATAGACTGATACATAACTTATAAATTATTGTGAAACTCTGTCTGTGTACCTTCGTGTAAAAAAATCTTGTATACCGTATATAGATCGTAGTAGACCGCAAGAAACCAGGAACAAAAAAGTAATGTAGTAATTGGATAATTTTCAGATTTACTATATTTGTTCACATAATACAAGGATTAGATATATGATATATCGTCACTTGAATGAAAAGTAATACAATTAAAGAACAAAACTCATTTTATGAAAAGGGAATTATATTTGAACACGCCGCATACATTACATACATTTTTGAGAACCACCTAAACGATAATTATACCCACACTGTGAGAAATTTTGATTCGGACAAGCTCATGCTTGTAGACTTGAACTTGGGACACGGTTTTGAGTGATCAAATTTAATGAGGATGAAGAGCGAAAATGTACATTCCCATTTTCAGTGACGATTTTAGTAGTTTACAACTTGTCCATCCCGCAGACGTATCAAGTATTTAGCAAGAGTGCAATACGATTTACCAGTCATCATCATCATGAATGAGTACTATCAAATATATTGTAGCACCTTTAGTGTGCAGATCTGATCCGATATAAGTAGTCAGTGTCAACCTTATGTGTTCAGTAACAAAAAAGCGAAGAGTATAGAATGAGGGAGGATGAGAGTTAAAACTAAAAAGGAAATTTGAACAGAGTAGTCTGACAAGTAGATATTTCTAAACTACACAAAAACAATGAATTAACACATCTAATAAAAATGATCAATGCAGCAACAAGGTACATGCCTTCATTAACCCCGAAAATATAATTAATATACTAACGTACACCTAAAACACGTTGGTAAAAAAATTCTCGTCGACGATGCTTTTGTAAAGCACCAAATAAATGCAAAAAGGGTCTTTTTCGACTATAAAGAATTACAAAGAAGTAGTAGTTTTCTCTGGATAGCGCTGTTAATTGTTAAGAACTACAATAACTCAATGTAATTTTTGTGTCGCTAGCTTTTGTAAACTGTGGCTAATTAATATTTATTATTCAGTGTAGACAAATATATTTATTGCTGGAAACAGGCGTAATTTATAGAGTTCTTTAAAATGCATGATATTAGCAGCATAACATTATTAAACATTGGTAGCATCGTTTGGAAAACTAGATGTTATTGTTAAGTAAAAATCTTAATCAAATATGAGTACTCATTAAAAAAGCGGGCGTATTGTGAAAACGACAAACATCGACAGCTCTCGTGGCTTTTCTTGGCTTTAAGTCTTCAAGATAATTAATCTACTTAGAAGCCCTCTTTTCTGTTTTCAATCCTTTTTTACAACGCGCCCCTTTGCTTAAATATGTCATTATTTAAGTTAATTAAACAATTAACACATGGAATAAAGAATTATGAAAACATACATATTATCACATTGCTGAAATACGCATGCATTATTGCAAAGCATAATCAAATATTCACCACTTAATAATGCTCGATTGAAGCCAATTTCGATCTATGACTTCTGTAAGTAGTCGTCACTTTGGGATGCACTTTTCTGAATCATTGACACTTCATATATACTAATTTAACTAGTCGTTTAATACTTTTAAGCATTCTTTATGTCAATGAGTGTACATATAGTGTATGTACGTACATATATTCATTGCGAGCCAAAAACTGCATAAGTCAGCAAGTGTTTTTGTGATTACAAATTAATATGAATGAGTGACGATAATAATGCGAGTCTTCAGTACATTGACTCCGGATGAAAGACATGCATTTGCTCCAAACAGGGAACAATTGCCCACAAATAGCCACAATTTTAAACATTAAAAAGGCAGAAGGAATACTTGAATCATTACATTTTGAATTATTAAAATTTAGTTAATGAGTACACACTCTGAATCGAAATAGGTAAAAATGATGACGACAATGGGATAATGCCATCAAAAAGTAAAACTCATTCGGAAAGGAGCAACTTCAACTCAACAATAAATGGAAGAAACGAGGTCAGACAGCGAAGAGATGAACAAGTGTGGAGAACATACACATTGGCTTTCCAGTAGTATTCCAGTCGAGAACTAGGGAAAAGTGAGATTCTCCATTCAACTCAAGGCAGCATCGCATGAACATGAAAGCCCTCATGAACGAATACTGGATATATTCTTCTTTGAAACTAAACTGTGCATCTCATTTTTAAGGAGATTGTATCATTTTTATGCTGTTCTTAACTAGTGCTCATATAAACAAGCTCATTTTTCACACAAATGCGTAAAGTCGAGTGGACAGCTAAAAGGACTAGTCCAGCAGGAATCGGAGGAAATATAATATCTTCTCTGACAAGAAGTTTTAATGTAAAAGGCTACAAGCGTGCTGGTCATTACATTCCTCTGGAGCAGACTCCAGACAAGAGACCTTCTCTACTACTGCTAGTGGGAAATGACCTACTGACTAGACCGTGCATATTTTGCCTTTATCATTTTGACGGTCACTTGATCTGATCAATCTAATCCATCATCAATCACTTGTTGCTTCTTGGAGAGGCAGGTTAACTTATAAGAATTTTTTTTTGGTGTGCTCATGTACATACACGCAGGAGCATATGTCGATGTTATATTTATAGGTCGTCGCCGTGACCTGATACAATCCTCATTGACTTCCTCCAGAAAAGTACATGGAATGAGAGAGAAGCTAATCTGATACGATCGGGAAATTGGACACATTTCTCCAAACAAGTGGTCATTTCTCACATTCTTTATTAGGTATGACGCAAATATTAAACTGCCTCGCCGATCTCCAGAGGATGCGATCAAGTTGACACCTTAATCCTGCGTTTAGATAAATCATCATCACGATTATTCGAGGGACAACCTGAGAAACGTAAAATCCAAGATTCTAATCATCGTCACTGTCAATAAATGCGTTTTCCGAATCTCTTTCAGCAAGATGCACAAGTGCATCGAAATCGAATCCTATTATAATGAGCTGCAAGTCTATTTATAACCTTAAGAGTGTCGCAACTGCCATACTACTACTGATATACTGAAATATAAAGCTTGACCTATGAAAAAGTAGTCTGTGTCAAATCTAAAACGTGGTGATTCTGGTGACAACTCTGATTTGATTACAAATGAACCACGAAATGTCAAAGAGAGGAAGAGTTGATACACCTTACACGTCCGTGTACATGCATAAACTGTACCGTTTGTACTTTCACGCTGTTTATAATGCATGATTTTAAAAACATTAAGCTTCGTACGATGAAGTATATCGGTTTTCATAAGCACATGCACATGTATATGTGTATGCCATTAAAACAATACAACTCGAATATATGTAGCTTATTTCACATTTTCGTCAGTGCTACAGACGACGGTGATGCGTCGAGACAAGGATATAAAACAAAACGCTCATGCCTTAAATTGGGTTGAAGACTCGTAGGCTTTATAAGGAACCACCCTTTATTTGTTGTTTCTTATTTACAGCTGAATTAGATTCAGTCATGTCAATGCCCGAATAAAATGCATAAAAGTGCATCAAAATGCTCAACTCATTTCCAAAAACAAGCGCATGTGTGCCCGCTGCAAGCCATATTCTTTCCTTATTTTACAGAGGGAGAGAGGCTGTGTCACTAGAAATTTTTTTTTTTTTGCTACAACTAAACCGAGATGTGCATCTCCTCTACACAGTCATGATGAGTAGTCGGTTTCTCTCTTTAGGCATATAACCTCAATGCATATTTCTTGTAGGTGGCCAATGTTAAATTGTTATTTGCAATCGCGAGCGTCTTTAAGTAATTTCATTAAGCAATTGCATGTCGTGTCTCTACAAAAGGTCCGATTGTATGTTTATAGCGCTTTTCTTAGTTTAGTTGTCGAGATGAAAAAACGGTTTGTTGAAGACATTTCCCTTTACGAATATGACTCAATAAACGAATTGACTGGAGCTAAAGGGGAGTTGGAGTTGCGACACTATTTTCAAGGGTAATGAAACCAGTTGGATAAGATATGGATAATTAGGACAGTAATGTCAAATAATGAGTTGTATGTATAATTAGGCTTTAGGCAGTGAATGAAAGAGGGGGAATCGGAAGGAAGCGGAAGATAAACTTCTATACACACTAAGCACGCATATATTACTACACAGCATCCTTGATAATTGGATTTACACGATTTGACAAGTGAAGACCTGCCGACATCTCTCTCCACATTTTCTCCAAAACAGTCTCTCAACACTCAACTCACCGAACTGACTTATCCAATGTTTAGAGTGCTTTCAGAGTTGCATTTTGAAATGAAATTGTAGCCATGAGGTTGAGGTTACTCCAGCCGGCAACGTGTTTCAGTAACAAAAGGAATGACATTTCAAATTTTTCTATTGCATAAATTTGTGAATATGATTATAAAGTATGCGCATTCATCTTTGTGAATTTATAATGGATCCTGGTGCATTATATTTTACAACACATGTGGACATTTGGTAAATGATAAAATTTATGTGAAATGTTCGTATAGATTCGAGACAACTGCAATAGTTACATATGAGAAGCAAAAAAATGTCTTCACATACATACATAATACAGAGAGAATTGCTGACTGAGACCTACTGGAACAGACTTTTCTCTCATAAGCGATTATAGATTCTCATATAATTTTCACATATTTTTTTATTACAAAGTGAGATCGGTTGAGTGTGAGTCGAAGCAAGCCAAGGCGATGATGAGAATGAAAAGGAAGAAAAAAATTGAGACGAAGAAAACGCAGCAATTCTATGAAGGAAGAAGGACTTGTCACAGCGAAATAAAAAATCTTTACATGCTTACTTACATGTAACCTCTTACTGGAACAGACACAAGATGAGATTGTGAATATTGGGAAAAAAGGGAATCCTTAAATGTATGGAGCTAAATACTACTCTGGAGGATTGCACAAAGTTAGGGAACGAGTATATCCTCGTATGACAGTCATAATACTAATACACGACATAACATCCCAAAAAAATGTATGTACCTTCTTCCTTCAGATGAAATCCAGAATATGTACACTTCCATTACAAGCTCAAGTAAACGTAATGGTTGTAGTAGTAATAATAATAAGATTGTTGAATGAAAAAAGCAACAGGCTTATGGAAAGAGAGAGATGTAGAGGAGCACAAGAGATCCTTTCAAGTCTGACGAGCATCTCTCGATCTCTCACAAGAATGGGTGAAAAAGGAAGACGAAGTGATTCTTCTTCGAAGAAAGAAATATAAGAGACTACATGGATGGATGCAATGCTTTTGCTAACGTAAAGGCAGCACTTTTTTGAAGCTCGTCTTTTTCAGTTAGTCAGTGGGACTGAAGACTTGAGCCGGCTCACATCAACACATTGCTCAAGGTATCAACACGGACACGGATCGCTTTTTAAAGGCAGCCAGAGCCTGGCTTCAGTTTCTCGAATCCCTTCCTCTTCACACCATTTTTTACAGAGAGAATTTGTGTGAGTGAATGAGTCAAGTAAACAATCACTGCCATTGCTATTATTAGGCGAGAAAAAAACTACTCTTCCGGTACAAGCGGAGAACGGAGTGTGACTGTTTATTGTTATTAATCATATAAATACATATTGCATACATAAACGCATGTTTTCACAATTGCGTGTAAGTATATGCCACGCTCCAGGTCTGGAAAAGTCAACGGAAGGAAAATGTAACGGTCCTGGATACTGGATGTAAAATTGTCGAGATTTGAAATCGACAACATGATGGAAACAAGGTCAACAGTTCCTGGATAAATTTAGTGAATTCAAAAGCGCATGGACAAAAATACTCGTATCAGTTGACGTGGAACGTGGAGTGGTGGGTTTATAAAAGTGTGTGTATCTGTGCTAACGTGTTGTAAGCATTTCATTTCATGGAAATCTGGAACATTGTCATTGTTCCTCTTTGCTGATGTGTGTGTGTGGTTGGCTGGAGATGGTGAAGTTGTTGTTTTGTGAATGAATGGCTGTTGCTCGTGAAATGAATGGGGCATTTTAAGGAAGTTTTCAAGTGATAAAAAGCCACAAGTTTGCATGGTTCACGAAAATATCTCCTATTACGCGTCGTCAATCTTCAATGAGCTTGTGAGAGGAGACAAGCCCCGTACATTGGGGTTCTACGGATATTTATGTTTTCATAGAATTTTCTAGTCTGCTTCTACCGGAGGAAGATCATCATCGCGTTTCGTCGTACCCTTTGGAAAGAGAGATACCCTCGACCCAATGCATTTTTATACGCTTTAATCGACAATCGAAATTAAGTGAAGAATTCTCAATGAAATCATGATTTCTTCAGCTACTTGTGATACTAATGGAATTCCACAGATTAAAGTCAGGTGGAAAGCCAACATATTTTTGGATATTTTATGGAAATGGTAAGAGAAAAGAGGACTGAGATTTTTTTTTCTGTGATGGAATGATGATGTGGTAAATATAAAGATTAAATGAATTAATTAGCATGCTCCTCCCCAACATTTCCTCTTCGTTTTCCTTGTCCTCATATTAAAATGTATTCCACTCTCTCACTCTTGCTAACACACATACTTCAGATAAGTAAGTTGTGCTGTAAAAGTGTCGCGGAGATAAGGATGACGCTTTTATACTGCTAAAAATGCTCTCTTCTTAATGAAAGTAATGATGATAGGATCATCACATCATCTTGATGTCTCCATTTTTAGGTTCAGCTTTTGTGATGAGAGCACTGTCTGCGGTTTACAGAAACGACTCGAAAAAACATATACAGTCTTGTGACGTTTGTTTGTTTGTATGACATCAGGGGAAGAGGAAATTAGGTCAATAATTAATTTCAAACCTTCACAGATCCATTGGTTATATATGTAGTGCTCTCTTCAGAGTCAAAAGTTTATCATAATTTGAGATGTTTGCAGAAAAACGAGTTTGTATGAAACTGGCAAAAAAGGAATGAAAGAAACCAAACTCGGTAGTTTATTGGGTAAAACTCATATTCTCTTGAAGTTCGCCAAGTTTTTGGAATTTACCCTATTCCGATCGATTTTACCTATGCCAACTTCAGTTATTGCAATAAAAATTGAGTGAATATAACATAAAACAGCACAATTTTACCAAGCCAAACTGTGAAAAGTTAGTTTAGGTAGTCACATCATCAGTCAGAAGACGGCTCATGTACGCATATAACCACTGTGAAGGAGTGATAATAGTGTAGCACAGGCGATTGCTGGCAGGAACTGATACTTCCTCAAAAAACGTTGACGATGAGCGATACGAGGACCGACTTTATGCCTATAGCCTGGGTTCAATGAGAAAGATTGCAATGCGAGGAAAAAAATGCCATTTGCTTTTGAGTACGAAGCTCCATATCCTCCACGAAAACTTGGCAAATTTTATTATTTGTATGGTCAATAAACAAGTAGGCTCCAGTCAGCCTACAATTTCAATTTACAACTGATTATTGCCTGTGTCTTGCCTCTCTTCCAAATATTCAACGACGACGGCGACACGGATGCATTTTTAGATGCACCTTCCATAAATGCACTACTTGTGCAAACAAATTTTCTATGTTAGTATGTACATTCTCACCAGAGAAATCTTTACTCAAGAAGGAAAAGTTGTTCTTAAAAATGCACACAAGGAGACAAGTGAGGTGCGCGGAGAGAGGAGACGTGAAAAACTATTTGTTAAAAGTGTTAACATAACCGAAAGTCAAGTTTGAAAATGCTTCGACACTCTGCTAAACATTCAAGTTTTCACTGACAGGGAACTTTGGTCGGTGCACTATCCGCGTGTAACCAAAAATGCTGCTGCTGCTATCATTTCATATCTTGTTGAGTATACACATAAAATAGATGTACCCAAAATATATGTACAAACGTTTTTTTAAAGGGAATCAGCTATTCGAAGAAGAGATTCAGTTCAATTTTGGGTGCGAAGTAGAAATCACTTTTCGAAAGGAAACTATTAAATCATTCTCCTCCTCAAGTTTTGCTCTTTTTTCTTCTTTCTCTTGTTGACTGGATCCACGATGTTGGCCTTTATTGCATTTAGTCGACGCTCGTGGAACCTTAAAGGAAAAAGAGCACTTTTAAAAAACATTGTAAGAAAGTGGAATATATATGCTTCTTATAGAGTCGCGAGTATAGCTCACAGCTCTCATGCAGCACCTTGTGAACTTGTAATAATAATCATAATGATCCTCAAGGAATTCTTTTCAGCTGGTATAGAGTCACCGTCGACTGTAGCACTTCCCCATTCTCGTACATGACATTCCTTGCTTGCAAGTTGCAACACGTCATCATCACGCAACATTACATTTTCCACATTCATGCCCAATCTTAAGATTGTTCGAGACCCGAGCTCTCAAATCTCAGGAAAATACGAAACGCAGAAGCTCGTTTTGAAAAATCCCAAATAAATAGTGTGCCGAAAATATAACCTTTTCCCCCATTAATCCTCCAATATGGGATCAGAAATCCGCCCATTTTAGGAAACAAGCCTTTGCATACAAGAGCCAAGTCCAGAGTACAAACTCACACCAAACTACAAGAAACGTTCCATTTCTTCATCCCTTTGTTTATTTCATACCGTTACCTCCACCACTTACATTGTTAATACAACTACCCAGACTTGAGTGATTACAGGCGTTTATGGAGATATTTCACGAGGAAATTTACCTTATCATTATTGCTTTTCTGCGGTTGCGGCTGGATGTCTGGATAACTTAATTCATAGCTTCAGAGTGCGAGAACCACGCATGCACATGAAACATATATAAAATTGGAGTACGTAATGCGTAATGCACCATCTCGTATGTACCTTACCTTTTTTCTTGAATGCTTTCAGGTTAGCGGTGTGGATCCTCGTTGCAACCATCGTACTCAATCCAAGGACGACTGTTCTTGCGGTAAGCCTTCTCTCTCCTGAAGAGTATTTCCCTTTTTTAACAAGCCTTGAAGATTCATATGTGTACATAACTAGCGAGTGATCTATCATTGTTAATTCCGAATTAAAAGATTTTCTACCGCAAAAGATGCATTGGGGAAAATGCAAGTGCATACAGAAAGATATATGCCAGGAGATGTGCATCTTTGAATGTGGAACGTGAATAAATAGCATTCATACAGAAAAAGTTAAGATGTTGAAAAATTTTCCAAATAAATAGTGTCTCTGTCCTGTACCAAGTCTTTTTTTATTAGACACACCACAAAACCACAAATATATTGGTTTCACTTTTCGGTATAAAGTATTTAAAGCTGTGTGGTGTTCGGGGCCCAAGACTAAGGAGCATCAGCGAGCATGAGCACACGGAACTGAAGGAACTCGGTCCGACATCGTGTGCGTAGTAAACGTTGTATGAAATTTATGGCAACTGATTATGTGGTTTCACACACCCAAAGCGATTTAGCCGTGTGATATGCATGTTTGTGCATATATTTTCCGTGAGAGTGCAATATGAACGCACACATGATTTCATCCCATATCATCATCATCAAATTATCATTACAGAACACATATTTTTCCAGAGTTGAAACATATGAATACGTCTGGGGGATTATTATATTGCCTTCTTTAGTGTGGTGGATACACGGAAAATTAAGTAGTCTCGATGTATTATATTGGGTGCGTTTCAAGTGAAAACGTCAAATTGCTGGAACATGCTTTTTGCTGCGAGGCTGCTGCCAGTTTACCATTTATTACCGAAAAGCCACCAGTGTTTTTCGATGTGGAACCTAATTCCAGAGAGATGATGATGGCATTTCAGTCACTATTTTCATATGATACGACGGTAGCATTAAGATGCTATGATCAGGCTTTGTCTCTTTGGCTCATAGCAAAAGATTCCGGAAAGTTTAACTTCGACTTTTTTCTCTCGAGCTATTTTTTTGTGTGAAGCCTGTGGTGCGTAAAACCTTCATTATTACCCATATGTTTGCAGCTTATCATCTGCCATTTAGGAAAGAAGGGGGTTCAAAACCTCGGGAAAGTCACTTGTCGACAAACTTACACTTTTCCCAACCAGCAACCCGTAACACTGTTTGTACATTGATATTCAAAACATAGCTTTGGAGAAAAAATTGTTGACTCTTTTTTAAAACCTTTTCCGTTTCACGTTTGTCTGCCTAAAAATAAAACAAGCAGGAATAACCGTTTACGTTTGCTTCAACATTTTTTTTTTATATCTTTGTGAGATTTTTTCGGTTTGGTTCAACATGTTGAAGATGATGATAGCAAATGATTTGAATGCATATTACGAAAAAATTCCAGAAGTTTTTGAAGCGAGGACGGGAGAAAAAAATAATTTGGCACGAGGGGATTTTTGTTTTGAAAGACAATTACAATACTCTAGACAGGTTACACAAATTCTTCATCTCCCCCTCCTCTCTCAGGAGCAGTGTCAAGTGGGAGCAATTCAACCGGATCCGAGTAAAAAGCGGTTCGGTGGAACAAAAGAAAAAATTGCCATTTGGCGAGTGTTCCATTGTAGATTTGGAAGGAGTAAAGATATCCCCATGAGTAAAGTATAAAAGAGTCAGTGTAAATATGCAATTTGGTAATCTACTCCATATTATCTTTAATGTACATAGAGGTTACATCTATAGGCGCAAGCACATTGCTTCCATTGTTTATACGTTCCTGTAAGCATGCGGCATTTTCACTCAGGGAACGACTACAGTGTTTTGTAAACAAAGCGTGCATCATCCATCAATTAAGATTGTGTGTAATCCACAAGTGCGTACCGCACTCACAACTAAACCTTAGCTGAATGAACAAAAAACAAGATATAACGATATAAGGATACTATGTCGATGCATACTCGATATAAATTTCATACGAATACTTCATATGTCCCCACAATAAAGTTCCCAACTTGACAAAATATAAACGTTTTTTTGCTCTGGGATCTGTTGCTGGAAATCTTTGAACGGGAAGTAGTTTTAAGTTTTAAAAGTGATTCCTTTTCGTCACATACTAAAATCATGTCAATTTCACTGGACCATTAAAAAGTATATCCGTTTTCCAATTTTGCACTTATGGAATTGACAAATCTATTCCAGGGTAATTTTAGATTTGCCTAGTGTCAACCTTCCTGTGGCAAAAAAATTACGAACAAGGTATGAACACAGACGACATGCCAAACAAGCTTGAGCAAACTGAACGGGATTTTTACAAGTTTCTTGTGCATCTCTGTGAGTTTCACCCATGCATGTAAAATGTGAAGCAACATCACATGTCAATTTTTTTGCTGCCTTCTACTTTGCAAAGTAGAAAGCTGAAGTTGTCTACACCCACGACATTTAGCTAACTCTGGCTCACGTTGCGTATTTTAGTGCTGAAACTGAGGATGCATGAGACCGAGTGCAAGTTCACGTGGAAAATTTCTTTTTTGCAGAGTGCATATGTATAGCTGTTTTCTGAGCGTAAAGAATGAAGTGAATGTTGCATGCAATTTTTGGTCTAAGCTCTATTCTACTAAGTCTATAAGCTCTTGGAATAGCTCATAAAAGTTGAAGGTGGCTTTATGGCATCCATGATATATAAATCTCCTTCGAAATCAGCTGCGTAATGTCAATAAACCAAGATAATACTTCCATATGAGACTTCTTCTTGAGGGTTCTGCCTCACTGCATCGAAAGGAAAATTTTGGCAATGCAATACAATATACAAATTATTACAATCGTTCGTTGGATTAGGAGTAATATTGGTACATACAATATTATGGCATTCGTTTTTCTTGTATCTTCTGATCTCCTAGTGGAGCTTTTTATTTGTCATCCTTTTCCTCCTGAGGTGATTGAGAACGGAGTGGATAAGTGAACTTTCCACTTGTTAGCAGTTTACACTAAAATGAGTTTTACATATGTGCTCTTCATCCATTCATTCCTTTAATTATGTACATCATATCCCTTAAATTTTAGCAAAGACAGTCAGCATCTTCAGCACTCATCTAATGTCAACGCAAGTACATTTGCATGTGCAAATAGCATTAGCAATTTAATATTGGAAGAGACTTTGCTGAGCACTCAAGTCAAAAGTTGGATAAGAAAATGCACAGAAAAAACACTCAATAATACAGGCTTCATATACAGACGACTCTCACACAGGTCCTTTGGTCATATCATACTTAGGAATATTTAGGAATTCACCATTAATTGAAGTCAGTGTGCGAGTAAAAACTTCTTTTGGAAAATAAGGATATCGCATCACATCATGATGCATTGTTTAAGAAAGAAAAAATCATGTGGGCTGACAAATAAAAGGTGATGGTGGTGGCGTTTGGCTGAAGTGCACACTGCACATATTGCTGTAAAGCAGGCAGGCTTGTTTTTTTCACTTCTTCTGTATGTGCTGTTTCCCTGTACTTTAATAACACTAATAGAAATGCACCCACATCAAATAAAATGGCAAATTATATGTGTTTATATGCATACGTGAGTTCATTTCATAATATGATGATATAGTCATTCAAGTGAAAAACATGGGATATATTGTATGGTCAATCAGTTTGTACGGGTCACTCATCTATCCTGTGAAGGAAGGAGTTACACTTTGCTCTTTTTCTATTAAATTCAATGAAGAAAGTTGTCCTGGAGTAGGTGGCAATGGTTGATGATGGGATGCTGCATTCATGACAGCAGAATTTCATTATTATTCAGCTAGACAGCTATTCACATTGCACTGTACACTCTCATCGTCTTCCCCTTCTTTAGGATGATGAGCTGACATCACTACCAAAAAACTCTTTGTATTATCAAAAGTTTTTTTTTCGAAATGGTTTTATGCTCATTAGTATCAAGCACAGCTTTTAGAATTATCTATATACGCTCGATGACAATGAACGCAGAATATTCCCTTGTAAAAAGTGTTTTTTTGAAATTAGCCGATGCAAACTGGATTGGATTTTGTAAATCTTTGCAGTTAACATGTTTTTAACATGTGTGAAGCGTTTTGTAAAATGCTCCGAAATTGCAGTTTCTTGCAATTATGTACGATTTACTGCATTCGAGTTTCCATATGCGTGCTGGTGAAAATGTATGCACACATGAATAAAATATTGTTTACCTCTTCAGTTTTCATGTATGCCGTCATCATTTTGGCAGTCACAAATCGATAAAAAAAAGTTTCATCCTCCGCAATATCACTCTTTCATCCTTTTCGTTACTCTCATTCGCCAAGAAGTGCAACATCCCAAAGAGAATGATAATGATAAATGTGCACAAAGTTGTTTTGTGTACAGAGAGGGAGATGAGATGAATTGCATACATCCTGCCTCCGTCAACTCCCATCCATTCTGTTTTTCAACTCGCAATCAGAGATCAGAGTTAGTTTCAACCTCAAAGTGCAACCGAATTGAAGACTCTATCGTGATCGAAGTCCCAAGTGTGCATCCTCCGATGCTTTGCAACACGCCAACGTTCAATATCATCAAAAGTGTGCAAGATCTTTACTGCACGACATGACGTTTCTCATAAAATCCGTCCTTTTTGGACATTTTTTACGGATGCCGTCTGTGGCGTGGTGAGCAAAATACAAACTAGAAATATGATATCATGAAGACCAATACGACAGAGGATTAGCCGAAACCTTCCTCTCGGATGTCGACAAGACGGTAAAATGATGACGATAAAAAACAACGAAATTGCACTTTCATATAGTACGTGTGGGATAATCACCTTTACACCTAATAAAGTGACATTAATAGTAACAATAATTCCTTTAATCTTGATCTTCAGGATCGTATAAAAGCTATGAAAATTGCCGTATACGTTTCCTCCCATTTAATCTCGTCTTCGGACATTGGAAAATGCAGTCCCACAAAATCCCTTTACACAATTTTCATTTCACCATTCCTCCGATAAGTTTTGTAAATTGCAAGATACATATATCTCCTTAAGTCAAGTTACTTCCGATCGTACTGGTACATGTCCGACACATGATAATTTTACGGTCCCTGTGATTTCGCTATAATCAAAGCCATTGTCAGTTCTATTATTCAAATAAGCGCATAACTTAACTTGCTATCATGTACAAAACACACCTGCGCAAAACTTATCATAGATTTGCTGTTTGCAAGTGTGAAGGAAACAGTCATCTAAAATATGTGTTGATTATTAAGCGAACATGACCTGAAAAATCATGAGGTATTTATGTAGATATATTGATTACCATAATGTGTAAGCTCACACCTTTTGAGTTATTTGCGATATTACTTGTAGCTGGATGTTATTTACGATGCATTTAACTGTTTTGACTTATAAAACTCCGTAAAATTATATCCAATTAAATACGTTGCACCAATATAAACATTCATTAGGGATTTTTTGTACAAAATTTACTTTTACTATAAAGGGTTTGGCATTCGTATTAATTCCAGAGGAAGGTAACATGATTTGCAATCTAAAAGTGCATTGCACTATCAACCTGTCAAAAGTGCTTAAATTTCATCTCTCATCATTGCACATGACGTTGCCATTACTGAAACGAACTAAGATTCTGTTTTGAAATGAAAGCCCAACATTTTTTTCATTCGTTCTCCATCCCATCTTCGTCCAAGGAAATCGCTTAAATCAATCCCATATTTGGAAGTTTACAGTTGTTTTTTTGCTATGCAGTTTTTAAACAAACTCACAGGCGCTGGGGAACGTCTAATAGTTTCCCTTTCACAAAGAGGAAGCGTGCAACAGAAGTTTCCGTCTAGAAACACGTTATCTTTCAGTTTTATGTGTCTGGCTGGATGAGAAGTCAGAAGCCGAAAAGAGCATTGTGTTTAGCCTGGCACATTATGTAATGGCTGATCATTACTGCATATATGCACATAAAATTAAGCCTTTACAAGGATAAACTGCATATGAACAATGAGGAAGAGCCTCAAGGGGAAAATACTGCATACATATTTATGGAGTGCCTCTGGAACTTTAACTGGGATAATGTGATGAGCACACCCCCTTTCAAAATTTTATTTCAAAAAGAAAAACTGGGCTCTTGCGCTCATCGTTGATGTAAGCAAATATATCCACCACCAAACCAAAACCCATTTCACTTTCTTCATACTTCTCACTTCAGGGAAACTATCCTTTGGCTCTCGATGTTTGTAGTGTTTTAAGAAGTCTGGATCGAGACATGGGCAAGGTTCACCAGCAGAATTATTTTGTAAAACAAGTATGATTATTCTGGGAAGGAAGTCTCGTGTCTTTTTCTTCGTTCTCCTGTTCACCAAACACATATCCATATTTCGATACGAGTAAAAATGGGTAAGGTTGCAACATATTGGTAATTCTCAAGTAATCACACTGAATATCACAATTCCCGTATAAACTTTTGAAACAACCGAATATATGATGGAGTAGAGAGAGGCAAGCATTCCATCCAAGACAAGCGGCGTAAAATCGTAGTCACGAATTGTAACTAGACTCACGACAGCTCACGTTTGTTTTCCTCTCCAGAATAACTAGACAGACAAGTATTCACTATTCTCCAGTACGGAAACGCATATTCGTCTAAGGTTTGAGGTGCTGCATTTTACCAAATTTAAGCTATCAAATAATTTTCTTATGATAAGCGATGGCTGATTCTTGTCACTTTTTGACTCACATGGGTTTGTAAACTTCAGACATTGTACAAGCCATCTACTCAAAAGAAGTTAATAAAACAAATATGTAAAGGTGAATCGTTTTCATCAATTTTCTTCATCCTAGAGTCGGTACCGGTAAGTATAGACTAGGGAATGGGGTGCGTGCTATATCTCAGCCATACTATGCCATTAATTCTCCGAACACGATGTACACAAATTAAGCGACATGCTCAACGGAAAGAGCAAGGTTGCATTATGCTAGCAAGCCAAATTTCATATATTTCCTAAATTCAGGTTGAAACGGCATTACGAACCACGTGAATAGCATTATGCCGGAAATTGCTACAATGCCGGAACCAACCAATATACACCAAATTATGAATTTATCATTCAACTATATAATAAATCAAGACACTTTCTACTCGTCTTTAATCCACCGGACTTTGATATCTATAACTGAATTTGTAAACACACATTCGTGTGGAAGCCATTATTATATGACATACATATTACCCCGTTGATTATGATAAGCACATACAAGTGAAAACATGATTATGATTTGTGCATGTACTTCATCCTCAAACCGTAATGGAAAGGGTTAGGTTGGATTGAGAAGCTCTGATGGTGGCACGACTTGAAGAATCTTTTCATTCAAGTCTGTGTGTACCTTTCGCTGGTGTTTAAACACTTGAGTCGTAGAGAAGATTACCTTTTTCAGACTGAAGGAGGCAAGCATCTCATAATATTTCTCTGTTTGTATGTCAAAGTATATGGCGGAGTAAAACATACGTATTCGTCTGCACACAGAAGCCATAAACCGACACCTCATTCTTCTGGAAATGCATAAAAATAATAAAGAAGAAAATAAGATGAGGTGAAATATCTTGGAGAATGGAGAAGAAGGAAAGATGAAAATATAAAATGCCATAACGCACACTCGCATACCTTTCGAGAAGAACCTTCATTGTAAAAGTTATTAACGTTTCCTACCTCCCATGAACTCTTCCCACTTGTTTTCCATTAACCAGCGACTGAAACACATTTACAAATAAATAAATAAAAAGTAATGAAGAGTAATACAGCTTGTAATAGGATGCATTAGTCACAAGGGTCATTGATGATGAGATGAAAAAGGGTGAGTGCAGTGCTATCCTTTATAGCTTAAGTTGTAAGAAGAATGAAAAAACAGAAAGGGGAGAGGGATATTCTTATAGAATGTCAAGCTTATTTCAACCTGGGAAGTCAGTGCATCTCTGCGCTAAGTTCAGCAAGTCCACACCTCCGTTTAGTTAGACAAAGAGAAATCCTCTCGATATTTTTTTATTAGAACTGATTGCATTTAAAAGAGGAAACATCAGCAGAGCTCAGAACCTTTCGCTTAGGCTCACCTTATAAGACAAAGTTTTCTAGAATTATGTGCACCTCATTTTACATTTTCATCCTTTTATAAGCTCACTAAAAGGATTATACACACATTTAACATTAAAAAGTAAAATGGTCCGGAGCAATAAAATTATTAGGAGTAAAATGATCATGATTATCCGGCCACAAAATGAGAAAATGACAAGGGAGAGAGGAGCTTGGAACTAGCCCTTTTCCATGATGATGATGCTTTCAGGCAACTTTGTAAACTTTGCGTTTGCATAATACGCATCAGTTAAAAAATTACTGTTCATGGCTTGGAATCAAATATGAATGAAAAAGACTGGAACCGAGTCAATCTCATGCACTCGACTCATCTCATAAATGCGGATGCCGATACACACGCTCAGGCACGAATCTTGTACGCATTATTATGGGAATAAAGAGCTGTAATTTTGTATGTATTTTTATGCTTATTTTATGTTGATAATATGTGGGCTCTGTCAGATCATCATGAGATTCTTGTAGGTGGTTTAGCCTCAACTCAAAATATATGGTTCTTAAATGAAGGAAGCGAGTAAATATAGATTGCAGATAGGAAATGTTTACGTTGTCCACAACTCTCATGCATTCGTTCGTAGTTTTCGTATTTGTATGAGAAGAGTTCAAGCATGCATAAAGGTGTGAACATGATATGCTCCACGATTTCTTCGAGGGCTACATAGCTGCTTCCCGCTGACTCCTTCATATTTTTTAAACGTAAAATATAAATATTTTCTTCTTTTCCATGTGAAATTAATGGTTTTAATATCATAAAATTTTAAAAGATATTTTCTTCTGAATTGCTCATAAACACCTCTGGAGGCGATACTTATGAAACGATTTCAGAGAACCAGAGGAAATGTGTGGAGTGGAAGAAAGAAATTTTTCATTCGTACAGATTCCTCACGAGATTTCTAGAAAAATGGACAGGAGAAGAAGCATCAGATAGGGGCTTGAGTGCGTGCACAACGAACACTTTCAAGACGTACATTTTCACGGTTTTATGTATCATGTATGATCCATGCGAAGCTTGTAGAATGCGATATGCGATGCGACAAGAACAATGAAACATGTAACTTTCATGGAGGATATATGTTGGAACTGACTTGGAAGAGATATGTAAACATGAATGGAAGGTGTCTTCTCTGGAGAAAAGTGTGTGAACAGGGCAGGAGGTCAACAGAACATATTTATGCAGTTTGTAGATTTAAAATGAATAACACTTTTTATCGTGTACGAAGATGGCACTCGCAGAGTTACAATTCAGATATATAATTTTTGTTTTCTGGGATTTATCTGATGTCTGCTGGAATGTGTTCCACTGGCGAAACAGCAGTGTGTTAATGTAGATAGTAGATATTAAGGAATGAGGCAATGTTTGCGAACACACCTCCATTGCGGATAAATGGAAACGATTCAGTTTCTATTTGAAAGTGTTTTTATGCGATAAGTGTACTAAATACGGTTATCAATCACTTTAAAAGTGTAAGCAATAACGTAAGCTGCTTATATACAATTCTCATAAACTCATCTCAAACAGTATCATAATAGGTCATAATAATTAATGATTTTTGTTCTTTCCTTTTGCATGCTTCATGATCCTTTCAATATTCAATTTTATAGATAATGGTACCAATCACGATATATCGGTAGAAAAGGGGAAGAAATTTCCCAACACAAGATCGGCAAATGTATGTACGATCCGAGAACAAAATTAGTTGGGACTGGGAAGGTAGGAAGTTGGAACCGGAGCTATCTATGATGTCTAGTTTTTTTTTGCTTGACCACATGATCACATCAAATAGCTTTATTCGTAAGGATTACACGAATAATGAAAGTTAGAGGGGTAAAAATCCTGACGAGATGTGATCTCATAATATGCACCTGCTGAGCTCTCAATTCCCTGGAAAAACAGACTAAATGTTTGTTTGCTAGGTGCACATATCCATTACGTGCACAGTTTTAATTTTGTATGCACCACGATCCAATTATGGTATGATTACCCCTTTTGTAACTCGATCATCATGTCCAGTGAGTTTTATCTCATAATGACTGCTGTCCAGTCCAGCAGCATCAAAAATGCCAACAGGGAAACTCATTAACATTATCTTGCTATCCAGAAATAGCCTGAGCTCTTCTCAGCTTCCGAAATCAGGTAATGGCAGCAGTATTATAAAAAAAACTCTCGTCTCTATCTGCTTCGGTAATAATAACGGCAAAGACCGCCTCAGATTACAAGATGAATGAACAGCAATAAATGTGCCTACAAGCCTTGTCCTTTTATAAGGAATTCATGACATGCTGGTCAGGGTAGAGGGTAGACAGTGAGAAGATGGAAAACTTGGTTTCAACGTAACCTCTCTGCTGGAATTTAAACAATCATTTACAAATGTAGGCACCATCACCATCACGAAGGCAAAACGGTTTCAGACGTAATTCCGAGTTTGTCCAGAATGCATTGGGAAATGGGGATGCGACAGGCATGCAATAATAATACACATCAGAAAAACACACTAAATGTAACGCGATGGCAGTTCCTTAAATAATTTGCTTGCTTCATTCTTAGCAATTTATGCTCGTGGATTGGGTGGACTCGCCAAGGATATTGTGCAAACTGGTATCAGTTGGAAGGAAACGGCATTTCCTGTTACGTACGATGCCCCTTCAACTCTTTACATTCTCCGACGCGATATAAAGAGGATTCATTCAATGCTACCCAAAATGTTCATGTGTAACAAATGGAAAATAAATTGATGAGTCACATATTTTTGGATAGCATGAAATTCTAGCGTAGATCAATTTTATTAGTTGAAATGCATATACACATGTAAAATTTGTGTACCCTGGCTTTCACAACGGCAATCATTATTATAGGATTTGCAAAATGTCTGAATATTTTAATGCAGGAATGTCATATTGTTTAAAAAATATATAGCAGGACGATACAAACAGGATCAGGACGGAAGATGGGTCATACTTCGGCCGAAATGGCAATAATGGACAACGGGATGACGCCCACATTTATGACCGAAACGAGGAGAATGGGCACTCGAGGAGGGACCCGTATTATTCACAACGAGGCAGCAGCAGCAGTTGGCGGGATTCAAGCGGTAGGTCGACAGACGACTCCCACACTGACAGTAATAACGGATACGGTGAAAGTCGGAGATCTGATTCATCAGGCCTGAGTCATAACGGTGACTCCAGTCGAAGCAGTGGATATGGTAGCTCAAGCGACAGTTATTATTCTGGGTCGAATGGAGGCGGAAGTTCTAGTGGGTACGTTGAAATGATATTTTCTCGTCATATGAGTAGAAAATTATACACCAAAGAAAGTAAAATTGAGCTTCATCTATTTCGCCGTAGTAGCTCACATGGAGGCGGTGGGGCTGACACCGATTATGCCGACCCGTATGCACAAGCTAGAGGTGGAAGCGGCAGCTATGGGGGAGGCAGATATAATGGGTCGTCACCAGGCGATCCTTATGGATATCCTTCGACTTACTATGATGCTGCACGACGGATCAGTGGAAGTTCTGGAGGAAACGAGACACAGTGTGGTGGATGTTGTATGTCACGATGTCTTGCAGAGAAAGGATCACGAGTAAGCTCAAAATATACACATCCTCCAGCAGCTAGTTTTAAATATTAAAAACTTATTAATAACAATTTCAATGATTTTGCTAGGGACCTCCTGGAGGGACAGGTTCACAAGGTTCAAAAGGACAACAGGGCTTTCCAGGAGTTGAAGGCCTTCCAGGGCCAAAAGGAGATAAAGGCGATACAGGTCTTCAGGGTACTAGAGGTCCTAAAGGAGATAGAGGCAAAATGGGATTGCCAGGTTTCCCAGGCTTAAATGGTATAATCCATACTTTATATGCTATAATACATATTAACTATACAAAAAAGACCGGAAGTACTTAAACCGTGTCTAATTATTATTATTAAAGGTATACCAGGTCTTCAAGGCATTCAGGGACCTTCAGGCAGACAAGGTTTAGACGGTTGTAATGGAACTGACGTAAGTCACCTTTTATATAAAAATCTTATTCTAATTCTAATCCTACTAAGATTTTATTCTTTTGTTGCAGGGTGCCCCAGGTACATCTGGATTATCGGGTTCCCCTGGCCCAAGAGGTATGTCTCAGTCTTTCTCTCATATTTTTCATTTGAAATGTTCTAATGATCCAACATTACCTTGTGCCTAGGTATACCCGGCTTACCAGGAGATAAAGGAATAAAGGGAGAACCAGCTTTTGCAAGACCAGGTGGAAAAGGACAAAAAGGAGAGCCAGGGCTTGATGGACCTGTAGGACCTACGGGACCATCAGGTATTCCCGGACTTGATGGACCAAAAGGAGCAAAAGGAGATGGTGGTTTAGCTGTATGTTAACAAGAATGTAGCATTTCTTATCTGCATTTTTTTGAAACGACATAAAAATCAAAAAATCTCAAATTTTTATAGGGTTCACCAGGCTTTCCCGGCCTTGCTGGTGAAAAAGGTGAAATGGGATTGGCATTCGAAGGACAAAAAGGAGATAAGGGTGATAAAGGTGGAAGAGGTCCTTCAGGGCCACCAGGAAATACGAAAGGTAGCCAATTTACTGGAAACAATACTCAATTTGTTGGACCAAAAGGAGAGCCTGGATTCAAAGGGGAAAGGGGCGACCTTGGAAGTTCAGGTCCTGGAGGACAACCAGGCGGGCCGGGTTTCCCAGGCCTTCCTGGTGAAGCTGGTATGAAAGGAGAAAAAGGACTTCCCGGTCCAGCAGGACCCAGAGTGAGTGTTAAACAACCATAACGCTTTATTTCTAGACTTTTCACAGACGAATCGGACATTTTTAATTGTGAAATTTTTAGGGACGAGATGGCTACCCTGGACCAGTTGGACCTGTTGGACTAAAAGGAGATCGTGGGGAAGCAGGTCTCCCAGGTTTATCAGGCATTAAAGGCCAGAAAGGAGACCCTGGAAGGGATGGTGAGAAAGGATTTCAAGGCTTGCCAGGACCTCAAGGTCCTCCTGGGGT
The DNA here is from genome assembly GCA_034687055.1 of Heteromurus nitidus. NCBI lineage: Eukaryota > Metazoa > Arthropoda > Collembola > Entomobryomorpha > Entomobryidae > Heteromurus > Heteromurus nitidus. Next base: position 30,239 of record JAQFZW010000046.1, on the reverse strand, counting down.
ATGAAAACAATAACAATTTCGCTATTGTGAATTGAAAAATTGTTTTATACAAAAACTTAATCCGATATCATTGTAGTGTTTGAAAGGACTAGCTGGACCACCTGGTCCAGAAGGTCCACGTGGTTATCAAGGTTTACCTGGACCTAAAGGAGAAGACGGGGTACCAGGCTTGTCTGGCTCTACGGGACCACCAGGTCCTCAAGGTGGTAGGGGCCTTCCAGGCAGAGATGGCCAAGAAGGTTTACCTGGACATAAAGGTGAGAAAGGAACACCTGGCTTAAATGGTTTACCCGGTGATAGAGGAAATGCGGGCATACCTGGCCAACCAGGCCCTGCTGGCTTGCCCGGCTTACCCGGTGAAAAGGGGCTGTCGATAGTGGTAAGAGAATAGTTTACATAAATTTATTTATATCACATCGTAGGACATAATTTATAAATGCTAATTACCAACACAGGGACCAAAAGGTATGGATGGGGCACCTGGAAGAGATGGTTATCCTGGGCTAAAGGGTGAAAAGGGTTTTACTGGACCAAGAGGAATACCTGGTGATGCAAAAGATGGAATTCCTGGACCACGCGGTCCTACAGGTCCAAAAGGAATGCCCGGGAGAGATGGTGTGCCCGGCCGCCCTGGTGTACCAGGTTCAGAAGGTCAAAAGGGAGCACCAGGAGGGGCATGTTCTGACTGCAGACCAGGTATAGTATTAAATTCCGGATAAAATGTGCTTTTTCAATATTGTTGTGCAATAATTCCAACTTTGTTGTTTTGCAGGTGAACCGGGATACAAAGGTGAAAGAGGTCTACCTGGAAATCCAGGGCTTTCAGGCCCACAAGGCCCTCCAGGAGAAAGAGGTTATCCTGGAGAAAGAGGAGAAGATGGAATGCCTGGAATTCCTGGACCACCTGGTAACGACGGACTGCCTGGTATTTCCGGTGCTCCTGGTACAAGAGGAGAAAAAGGAGATGCTGCAGTAGCCCCAGTAATTGAAGGACCAATTGGACAGAAAGGAGATAGAGGTGATTCAGGTGCTCCTGGATATTCAGGTCCACCTGGTCCTGAAGGTCAAAAAGGTTATCCAGGATTTGTTGGATTAGCTGGTCATAAAGGTGATAAAGGTGATCGTGGCCAACCTGGCCTTGATGGTATACCCGGCTCGCCCGGTATTCCTGGAATGAAAGGAGACAAAGGTGAAAGTATCAAAGGTGAAAGAGGATATCTTGGACGTGATGGAGAACGTGGTTATAAAGGTGATTCTGGACCTAAAGGAGGAAAAGGAGAAGCTGGATCATGCCCTGATCCATTATTTTTAACCAAAGGACCAGCTGGACCACCCGGAAATCCCGGTATTCCTGGTGAAAAAGGAGAAATGGGACCATTAGGACCACATGGTTTACAAGGAAGAATGGTAAGCAAATTATGAATCATGTACGAAGTAGTATGAGAATTGTAATTCTTAGGATTAGCAAGATTTTATACATATTCTTGAAAAGTCGTTTCCACATCCAGAAATAGCGTCTAAAACTCTCTAGGAATCAGGCGATTTGCCCTGCGCACAACCAACAAGGTCAAGTTTCGGGTCAAGTCACGGGCTTTATAAAAAGACGCTTTAAAGTAGGGTTTTCATAATTGCCCTTATTTGAACATACATAAATCCAAAAAAGTCGTAATATTTTCGTTAGACAAAAGAACAGGGCTTGCCCAATACATATGATGATCTATCGAGTTTTAGCTACAAAAATGCAACCTCCATTGAAAATTGTGCAAATGAACGGTTTTTTTGCATGACTTTTCCGAAGAACGGTTAAAGGTAAAAATGTTATTCGTATCTTTAACCAATAAGCTTTCAAAGCGACATCAGCTTTTGCCATATCTCGTTCGAATGTACGACTGGGGCGCTAACATATTCGCCAACTCCATAATTTTGCAATTCGTCAATTTTGGTCAAAATATTTCAATATCGACCTACCTACGTGCGAGAAAATGAGTTCGACATTTTTCACGAGGTATGAATAATGCACATTAAGGGATTCCTTCCACCAGACCACGGAAATGGTATTTAGAAATTCTGAAGAGCCGTAATTAATATCCATTTTTCACGGGCTTTCGAATGGTATATGCCTCATGTGCCTGAATTTTATCAATTCTGACGAGTAACCGAATATTCTATTCTCGTTTTACTTCGTACGTGTTCCTTAATAATGAATGCCGGTTGTAAAACTTATACTATATACTATCAGTAATTATTCGTTGTCTTCTTTTAAATAGGGTGATCGAGGTCTTAAAGGAGAGTCAGGTCCACCTGGACCTGTTGGCCCAAGGGGTTTGCCTGGACCAAGAGGTGATAAAGGAGATATGGGACCACTTGGATTCCCGGGCGAACCCGGTGACCCTGGACGTTCTGGTAAAGTATTTCTTATCATAAGCATCTAAATATTTATACTAGAGCAAGTTTTACCATGAGATGCAATTTTATAGGATTGCCGGGAAGACCTGGAGACAGAGGTGGCAAAGGAGACGCTGGAATTCCAGGTACTGGTCCACCCGGTCCAATGGGTCGTGTAGGAGAAAAGGGAGAATCTGGTCTTATTGGTCTACCGGGCCGACCGGGCCTGCCGGGTTTGCCCGGACCACCAGGATATACTGGAGAGAAAGGAGACAAAGGAGATATTGGTTTGGATGGACTACGTGGTGCAAAGGGTGATCCAGGTCCACTTGGACCACCTGGTATACCAGGACCATCCGGAGTACAAGGTCCACCTGGATTTGATGGTGCAAAGGGAGAAAGGGGTTTATCAGGCGAACCAGGCCCATCCGGCCTTCCCGGATTCCCAGGCAAGTTATGATACATTCGATACATTCATAAAAAGGAGTATTTCTAGTTTTGTTATGTCTAAACCATTATTATATTGTTTTAGGAAATAAGGGTGAAGGAGGGCTTCCAGGTTTTGATGGTCCGAAAGGATTCACTGGACCAAGAGGTCTTCCTGGACCACCGGGTCCTCCCGGAATGGATGGTCTACCAGGCCATAATGGTGACAAAGGTGACAGAGGTTTCGAAGGACCACCAGGTTTCCCAGGCGAGAAAGGTGACACCGGTTTACCTGGTATCAGTGGAGAAAAGGGTGATCGTGGACCAGGAGGTCTTTCTGGAATGCCCGGCCAACCGGGCCAGCCCGGCCTTAAAGGAGATCGCGGACAAGCTGGTTCACCAGTAAGAATTTCAAAAGATTTTTGCTTCAAGCCTTCACGGGAGATATGATGTGATATTACACGTCATTCATAACTTGAAAATTTTGTAGGGGCCGAAAGGAGAAACTGGAAGAGCATCTGAAAAGGGTCAAAAAGGAGAACTAGGTCAGATTGGTTTGCGTGGTCCACCTGGTGCTCCCGGATTAGATGGTATGCCGGGCGAGAAGGGAGATATTGGTGTACCAGGTTATGGACCACCAGGTTTCGTTGGACATAAAGGTGAACGTGGACTTTCAGGTCCACCAGGTACACCCGGATTTTCAGGTTTAAAGGGAAATGATGGCCTACCTGGTTTTCCTGGCTTGAAAGGAGAAAGAGTACGTAGAATTTTTTATCTTTACATTTAATACAATATGACTTCATACATATAATTTCTACTATAATATTTTAGGGCATAGTAGGTCTGCCTGGTATTCCAGCTGAACCCTGTTTAGATGGTATGCCTGGTCAAAAAGGCGATCGTGGTTTCCCTGGGCCTGAAGGACCATTTGGAATGAAAGGTGACAAGGGACAATCTGGAAGAGATGGTTTACCAGGGTCAAAAGGAGATGGTGGTTTGCCTGTAAGCTATTCAATATTATTTGATTTTCCAAATAAATCCACTGACAATACCGGTGGGGAAATCGAGGGCGTTAAAAAATTAAGGGGAAAAAGAGGGGAAAGGGAGGGGTTGACGGAAAGGTATGGAAGAAAAGAGGAGTCAAATATCTTTGGAGTGGCCTATTTTGTTCTAAAAACTCGGATTATTATTTCAAATCGGTCAATTTTTACTAAAAACTTGTACATTAGTCCTCAAAATTACATGCCCCAATTTTTGCCAAAAAATGCGATTTTGTCCTCAAAATTTCGTCATACATCATAAGGGACCAATTTCTAAAACCAGATTTATCTCTCCTTCAAAACTGGTCATGCGATTATACCTGAACATCACATTTTTGTCTCAAAATTTCTTGCAACTCGTGATTCTACATTCTAACAGAGAATGAAATGATATTTGAATCAGTGATCCAAAAAATTCCTTGATCTGTTTTGATATGGGTCATTGTCGCCAATCCCGACCATCAAACTCAATCCGTAATACTGAGTTTTACGAATATCTAAGAATTTATTCCATCAATTAGTTTGAACTTTCTCCAGTCCGTAGTGCCAGTACCATTCTAATTTTTTTGGAATTTCTAACGTCTTTTAAAGCCGAACTTGATGGGGGTTGTGGGGGAGATACATACTAGAGGAAGTTTTTTTTTCTTGGTAGAAGATTTTCGAAAGCTGCCCTTCGGCGCCACGTTATCTTGTCCAATTTTAACAATTTCTGTATGTAGGGTCAAAGTGGCTTGCCCGGATTTCCAGGAGAAAAAGGACAGAAGGGTGATACTGGCCAGTCGGTATTTGGACAAAAAGGCATGCCGGGTATCCCGGGTCTTCCAGGCCTTAAAGGTGACTCAGGTTTATCTGGATTGGATGGTGTTCCAGGTCAAAAAGGTGAACGTGGTCCAGGAGGAAATCCGGGACTTTCTGGCATTCCTGGTTTTGATGGTCCTAAGGGTAAAATACTACTAACATATTTGAGAGTACACAATGGTTAGGAACGTTATGATATATGTATTTTCCGTATTCAGGTGATCCTGGACCACGCGGTCCACCCGGACCAAGCTCGCAAGTACGCGGAGAGAAAGGCTTGCCTGGACCACCAGGTCCACCAGGTCGTGATGGACTTGGCGGTGTTCCTGGGCAGAAGGGTATATATTTGCATTCCAAAAACATTGGTTTTTACATGTGTAATGGACCATAAATGTAACTTCATTCAATTGATTCATTTAGGTGAACCTGGCTATTCCGGCCTACCAGGACCTGTTGGTCCACCGGGAGAACCTGGACGAATTGGTGCACCCGGAGAAAAAGGAGAACGTGGACTTTCTGGACAACCAGGTAAATATAAATTTTCTAAACAAATATTCTTGTCGGCAGTCGTCGGAATTTGGGTTGTGGGACCATTCCCATCTTCACTCCACTCCGGATCCCAATGTATATTTTGTGAATGGAATGGGCGAGTAAAACTGGAAGCTTAAAAACGTAATAAAGTATCGAATGTGAAATATAAATATTCCGAATGTGGTATACAAATGACGGATGCATTAGTTTTCTATTGAATACATGGTCTAGCGACGGATTTCATTCAATACATAGTATTAATCTGTCCCCATTTCGTTACATGTTCCCGTATTCCTTTATTTCAATTACTAATAATTACTTGGAACAGACATTATGCGCAAAATTATGTGGGGTTCTATTCCAAAATAGAAAAAAGTCGTCGAAAAAATTTCCTCCACTTCTTGTCGGTATTATTGAACGAACTAATGCGATCTTATATCAATATAGGCCTCCCAGGAAATGATGGCCGGCCTGGTCCCCCAGGATTTGACGGCCAATCCGGCATGTCGGGTGAGAAAGGTGATCGAGGTTTGCCTGGGGCTCCTGGCTCAGCTTCAATCAAAGGTGATCGCGGACCTGGTGGTGAGCCTGGTGCATCAGGTATGCCTGGAATGAAAGGAGAAAGAGGTTTCGATGGCGTGCCCGGTTTACCCGGCCCGCCTGGCCCTAAAGGTGACAGAGGTTTTGAGGGATTAGGTGGCTTGCCCGGTTCACCGGGTATTCGAGGATCAAAGGGTGACAGAGGTGAAGCAGGCTTACCTGGATCAACTGGACCAAGAGGTACTTCCATTAACAAACTAAAGCATAAAAGGAAACAAATCATATTCAAATTTTGGTTCTATTTAACTTAGGTGACCCGGGTGTTGCTGGGTTCCCCGGTATGAAAGGAGAGCCGGGCATCCCCGGCGTTGCTGGTGCCCCCGGTCTACCAGGCTTGAAAGGTGAAAGTGGACGGCCTGGTTCAAACGGATTGTCAGGTTCGTCAGGTTTACCTGGAATTAAAGGGGACAGGGGATTTGATGGTCAACTTGGTCATCCTGTGAGTTCATTAGACTTTTTGTACTCATGTAGTTAGCGATGTTCAGCGGAAGTTATAATTTTTGTTTTATTTTAGGGTTCTCCTGGTTTGCCTGGAGCTAAGGGAAATCAAGGAGAGTCATGCCAAGAAGTCGGTGATTACCTTTCAGGAATTTTACTTGTGAAACACAGTCAATCTACCATGGTCCCAGATTGCCCCGCTGGACAAGCAAGACTTTGGGATGGCTACAGTCTTCTGTATATTGAAGGAAATGAAAAGGCACATCACCAGGACTTGGGCTTTGCAGGCTCGTGCATTCGCCGATTTAGCACAATGCCATTCCTCTTCTGTGACATCAACGACGTTTGCAACTACGCTAGCAGAAATGACAAGTCATACTGGTTGTCAACTAATGGAGCTATCCCAATGATGCCCGTGTCGGAAGACGCTATTCGCCAACATATTTCGAGATGTGTCGTCTGTGAAGCACCTACAAACGTAATTGCAGTTCACAGTCAGACGATAGACATTCCTAGCTGTCCATCCAGTTGGAGCAGTCTCTGGATTGGATACAGTTTCGTTATGGTAAACCCCATACGCATATATCCCACAGATGAGTACTTTCTTTTTGGAGAAAGTTTTTGGTAAAACAAACACCTAAATTTTCCATTTACAGTACACGGCTGCTGGAGCAGAGGGTGGTGGCCAATCCTTGGCAAGTCCCGGGTCTTGTCTGGAGCATTTCCGCGCGACGCCATTTATCGAATGCAATGGAGCAAGAGGAACATGTCACTACTACGCCAACAAATATTCCTTCTGGCTGGCGACGATAGAAGACAGGGACCAGTTTGACAGACCCAAATCAGAGACCCTCAAGAGCGGATATTTGAGAACGAGAATTTCGCGATGCCAAGTATGCATCAAAACTTAGTTTACATTACTTAAATGTTTCGCGATTTCCCAATTTCCTGTGTACTCGCGAGAATTCCGTTTATTTTATAGTTTCGTAAGCAAAGCACTTTTACCATTTTATATAGTCTCCGGAAATCTTTGTAATTTTTGTAATGTACGCAATATGTATACACAAATGTATATTATGCTAACCTAGGTTTTGACCAGATAATAAGTGGTGCTAAAACATCTTTATACATTCTTATAAATTTTTTAGGAAATTTACCATCCTTTAAAAAAATATTGCATAATATATGCCAGTATACGCGGCTATTATACTCTCCTTTCTAATAAAAAGTGATCGATAATTGTTTTTGCATATAAAGTTGTATATTTAGCCAGTTAAAAAAGTACCAGGTTTTATAAAGTAGATTTCTGTCTAAGTCAATGTAAATTAAGTCAGGCTACTTCACTGCACGATACGCCAAGAATACATGTTTGATTAGCATTTTTTGAAGCATGTAAAAAATAACCTCTGTGAATCAAGTGCCAAATTTATCAGAGAGAAGTTCAGACACGAGCTTACGCTGTTGTATCTAATGCATCCTTTATCCATAATATTCCATTTCTCTGTACATTTTAATGATTTGAAATCCACATTGTTGTTTAGCCATATTCCATACTGCCATAAAACTAGCTAACTTGAAATACCTCACTGATTCAGGACTATAGTAATGAGTGTTTGCTAACCATTTCACTGCCAGCCTTTTTAGTACATTTAAATTTTAGTCCTTCTAAAGGTTCTTCAAAGAAACCGAAGAGTGTGTTCTGTATATTCAACAAGTAAATCTATACTCACACACCTTTCACTGCCTTAAATGTGTGATCACGTGAAGATGAGAAATGCTCCTCATATATTGGAATATCTATATGCAAATATTTTCAGAATCTTAGTTCTATGGACATTTATACCAAATATAAGTAACTGTTAGATTAATAGTTTACATATATATACTTGTGGATTTGTAGTAAGCCTTGTAATGCCAGAAAAAAGTTAAATAAAAATATTCAAAACATGCCTCTCCTGTTGTAAGATTTCGAATAAATTCTTCATAAGCTGGAAATATTGCATTGGAGGAGCAAAATGAACGACCGAGACAGGATTTGAACCTGCGACCTTCAGATCCGAAGTCTGACGCCATAATCCACTAGACTACTCGGCCAGGTACGTAGTGAAAGTGTACTTTCTCCACTTTCTCTCACAAAAATTTGTGAAAATCCTTATAAAGTATATATGAGAATGTATCCACTAGCACTTGAAATATATATAAAAGATCTCAGCGAAGTTGGGAGTAAAAAGGAGTTCTAGGAAAGCATCCTTACACCAACTACGCACCATGAAAGATTTTCTGTTGTGAGCGCAATGAAGAAGGAAGTGTGTGCAACAGGTGTATACATACAGTATACTTCAGACTGAGATACAGCAGATATACGGGCATGTGACGTGTTAAAGAGGATATCCAGAAAATAGAAGCTTTTAATGAAGGACAACTAATTCATGAGCATGACACATGTAATGCATGGAGAAAGGTTATTGGTTGTAGAACATACATGCAAGGTGTGATGAGATGAATGTGCAAGGTAGAAATTTGCAAATGCGCACACAAAACGCATCCAGAGGTTTTATTTCGTTTATGCTGAAACTGAAAGGGATATACAAATCTATTGATTTACGTAAGGTACAATTAGAAAAATTATTACATTTAAAACTTGAATTATTATCAGTTTGTTAAAAAATTCGGTCGAAGTAAGATCAAAATCAAAATTCAGTATCAAAATTACTGACATTAATAAAATACGCTTTCTTGTAATGTCGTTAAGCTTCTACGTCCTGAATTCCCAACGCAAAGTTGACGTCTTCGACAGGGACTTTGAGCAAAACCCTTTTATGTAAAGATGCACGATTATCTTCCACAATCACCAGTCTCATGACTGCTAACCGCATCAATGCCTTCAAAATTTCATCTTTTGGCCATTGCATTCCTAGAAAACCAAGTGTATTGTGACGATGAAAATTTGAACTGTTGCTATCATATATAAATGCTTGTTCCCTTACCCTCATAAACAGCTTTCGGGGTAACGCCATCACAAATTTTGGCTGTGAGAACCTCATCGATTCCGCTGCACCGCACTTCATCACAAATGGTTTTTAATACTAACTGTTCCAAGAGGCTGGTATGTCTAAATTGGGTAAAAATTTGTTAAAAATTAAAAATTTCCATCTCCTGGTTAGTTATCAAATTTCATAAATTGACCTTTTGTAAGTTAACGAGGCTTACTTGATAGTTTCAATTTTTGCGGACGAGAAAATTTCCTTGAATGCGTTACTCACAGCTTGAATTCCACTAGAGTTGCTTGATTCTGCGATTTCCATTGCTCTTCTAGCTATTTCCAAAGCTCTCCTTGCATCACCCGAAATTGCAGCTACTTTACGCGAAAGCAATGAAATTGATTCCGAATTGAGCCTAACCGCTTTAAATGTGCTTAGCATATTCAGTACAATTGTTTGTAGCTGCTCAAAATTATAAGGAGGGAACACTGCTCGCTTGAATCCCTGTAATACACAAAACAAAACAATCCAATGATGCTCGATGCCCATTTAAATATCCTAGATAAATGAGATACTTACCATTCTGGAATAATTTCTCATAGCTAACCCATGTTCAGGTAAGGACATAGTATTAAAGATGGCAACAAAGGAAAACATATGTTTGGCATGTGAAGACCATTCTAACAATTGATATAATATTGACTGCTGCTTGTCCAATATTTGGTCCAACTCATCCACAACAAGGACGACGGGGAGTCTTTGATGACTTTCAAAGTATGAATCTAAACGCTTCAAAGCTTCTTTTGTAGAAATGCCCTTACTGCGACTCTGAATGTCCAGTCCTTTAAACATCCTTTTCCAAATTTTATCCGGACTAGCTAATGTTAATCCATTGATATACAAATACTGGAAGAAACAGAAAACACAAATCTTTACAATCTGAAAGTGTGTGGATATGATGGAGAAGCATATAGGTTGTATCACAAAATACCTGGAAGTTAAGATCTTTTTTCTTCTCCGCATTTATTTTTAGCATCGTGTCTACCACAGCTTGTACAATAACCGTTTTACCCGTTCCAGGAACACCACTAACGTACATACACCCACTATTTTTTTCAGAGATATTCTCGAAAAGGAACTTCCAAATCTCTTCAAACTGATCTTCTCTGCAAGGCAGAGGGCATTTCGGTATACCATAAACGTTAAATTTCCATTCTAGTTTAGTTCCTTGTATCTTCCCTGCAGATGTCGACGGTTTAGTTGGGCTTCCAGACGATTTTTCATTCACTTTCTTCGCAGTGTCCACCACCTGCGTCTTTGTAGCCGTACCCCTTCGAGAAGAACGAGGTGTAGCACTTGCTTCATCAGCCTCCTTCGGAACTTTTCTTGTCGATTTTGGAGTACTTTTAGGAGTTTCAGTTATTTCTTCATTTCTAAGAGTGTCGGCTCTGGACCGTCCCCGAGCAGATTTCCGTGTGGGAACACCACTGCCCGTATCTTTCTGTTGGATCCGTGCGCTACGGGGTGTTTCCTGTCTCCTCTCCGGAGCTTCCCATTTAGGGAGGGGCTTAGGAGTGCGAGCACTTCGTCTCGGTCCTCCTCCTCCAGCTTCATTTTCCTCTTTAACGTTACTTCTCCCTGGCTTTAGCTTCTTAGAAGCTTCCGGAGTCTTCGAGGGAACCTCCTCCCATTCTGCATCAGCATCGGCTTCCTTTTTCCCTTCACTTTCACTAGATTTTCTCTTCACTGCTACGTTCTTTTTTACAGCCGGAACACGAATGATATTTTTCTTAACTTCTGGCGACGGCGAAAAGATCTCTCCTTCAGAAGAATCAGTGAAAAGCGCAGACATTATAGCCATTTGATCTGATGGAACTGATTTAACCCGTTCACTCCTCCTTCGAGGAACCGGAGCCGGTTCGTTCGTTTTTGATTGTTTTGATGTCCTTCCACGAGAAAGTCTGTTAGGCTCCGCTGAAGTTCTTGTTGTACTTGCATTGCTCATCCTAGGACTTTTCCTCTTGTCCATTTCGCCGTTAAAAATCTGAAAATAAATTGCCATTACATGAATGCTACCTTCAAGTTCATTCGATTTCAATGTAAACTAGATATTAAACAACAGATGAACACATTATAATACATTTATCTTACCTCTCTTCTATGTCCTATCAAAAACTTTTAGCCTCTAAAATATTCCCCAGAAAATTCTTTTCCTCCTCGTCCTCCACTGATCACCGATCACAGTTACTTAAATGCACTCAATTTAATTTAATGCACTTAAATTTATTTCGTTGATGCACAATGCTATACGCTTAATACGCTCCTCGTTGTTTCTTGTTTACCTTGGCTTTGACACATTGGCTCCGAGAGACACGTTCCCGCTGTCGATGTCTGTTGTTCCTTTTTATGTATATCTTGCATGCACATCCCTACCCTACAAATGTAGATACATGCACTTCATATCTTGCCGATTCATACCTGCAGTAATACAAAACATACCCAAATTCTCTTCACATTCAATTTCCTTCTTGCTTGCAAAGTGAAAATGACATAAAATACTACAATTTTGCATTGGTGTTGATGCTCTGATAGCCAAGAGTCCCAATAATTTGTTGTTTACCTAATAAATCAATAATGAATGGTGGTGATGATTTATGAATGTTTCCGAATCAGAATGATAAATGAGATATATCTCGAATCTAGGTGGATGTGGAGTAGCAAAAAGCTCTAATAAATGATGCTATTTTATATGCACATAAGTTTAGTTGGAGTTGTGGAGCGGTACAATGCGAGCTACTCACTTTTTAACACTATTTTATGCATGACACATTAGAGCGATCACAGGAAACAATGCAATGATGTCAGGCATACATGTAAGATAGGAATATATCGGCACACGCATATGAGCACATCCGAGGAATCACCTAAAATTATTGCTTTTAAAAGCTTTGCACAGCAGATGTGTACATAAATACACACACGATCACAGGGACAAGACACAAGACCAAAGTATTATGAATTCTATAAATTTTTGAAGTTTTTTATCGATTGACAGACTGGGCTTTTTTACCGTATCGTTTCTAGTTTCCGTAATAAATTGAGAAAAAAATAGGAGAAAAGGGGATGTGCTGTGCTTAATGGATTTATTCCGTCTGTAAATTTTTAATTTGAAGAAATATGACTACATTTTTGAAGGATTCTTAACACACATTTTGCCTATATCAGTATTTTTCTACGCTTGGAGAAAGTCGTATGAATTTTGGTGCTTTTAAATGTAACTTCATGAGTTGTGAATATCGAGGCACCTGGAGAGGTTTCGTACATGTAAGTTTGACAAAGGAATTCTAAGTCGCTGAACTGGAAAATTATTACGTTGGAACCATGATCGCATCAAAATGCTCTTACTAAGTGCCTGCGCTGGCAAGAAGTTTCACAAATACGAAAGAATATTAGACAGCGAAGGGGACGCACAGGGTGCCGGTATCGCTAGAAAAATGATGGAGAATACGATAGGATTTGAAAATTACAAATGCTACAAAATCAGAAATCGAGTGGACAATAGTGTGAGTTACGAATTATATAAATCAGAAGGAATCCTATGAATTTCTTGGGGCTAATGGCACTTTAATTAATTACATGCTTTGCATTTGCAGGTAATCGAATTTAAGCTGGGGAGCAGTAACAAAATGATCTGCAGCCATGAGATTACGGCTGGTGAAGATTCTCATCAAGTATTTGAAGCCATTGAAGAGGGTAAGCTTATGATAGGGTTATAATAATTGAACTAGAATATTAATAATATTCTTTGACGATATTAATTTTCTTTGCTTTTGCTTTGACGATGTGATTAGGTTGAGCAATATAATATTATGCTCAACCTAATCACATCGTCAAAGCAAAAGAATAATTTTAAATTAATATAATATATATATCCTGTAATGTTTTAGACACTGGCGAGTTCCGAGTTGCATGCAAATATCAATCGTCTGATGCTCAACATTTTTGGGACTTTTTACCTCACAGAAAACAACTTATTCACAAGGTATAACCGTAATTTTCATTTCCATTCTGTAGCTTGGCATTACTGGAGACTAAACTTTCAATAAATTGCTCTCGCAGAAAATTTCTCCAGCCGAATGTAGCCTCCAATTATGGAAAACAGAACAGGTTGCGGGTATGGATACTGCATTCTTCGTTATTTCCGTCCATCAAGGCTTGTGCCTCAAGAGTAATGGGTAAGTGACAATGTGAACTTGATACTACTCGATATTAATCCAGCCATAATTAAATTATCTTTCGTATGCAACAAGAATACCTTTTGACGCAGGAAAAATAAGCAAGTTATGATTGCAGAAAGGAACGAAGAAGATTTAACCCAACATTGGCGACTGGAAACTCAGCCTATTTGACATCGTAACCAAACGTGTCAATATTTATCGTAAGTTATTTATTACTGAGCCTGACGTGACCAAGGTGGTGGTAAAGTCTACCGTGTTCATCTTATTTATAGTGCAATAAGTGCCGTGTAAGATAAAAGTAGGTAGGTCAGCAGTTCTTGCCACGGTACATTTACCTTCATTCCAAACTACAACTAAATACATGTACTTATTCCCAGACACCCTATCCTGCCTCCACAACTCCTGAGTTAGTGTTAAACAAAATTTACACGCTTGTTGTTTGTTAAACGATAGGAACCTTTATAATGTAAAACCTCATTTATATACTTTAAATGACCGGTTAGAGTTGATTTTGTATAAAAATAAAGACGCACCCGTTTCACAATAATTTCTTTCACAACTTTTGTATTAGTTTTTCACTGGATTCCCACCGAGTTTCAAACAACGCATAAAAGTAATGCACCTGATACTGCACCATAAATTAATGATAATTATCATCTCCCATCTTTGAAGAATCATTTCTGAATTAGTTGCGGTAAATTGTTTCGTTGTATACATACGATTTCACACATTTATTACATTCTCAAAGAATAGGGAATCAAGAAAATCGATCAATAAATATAATTAGGACATTTAGAGCGCATAAATCAACGCCAGCTAGAAAACGCTTGTCCACCGAATGTCGGCTTTGGCTGCTGAGGAGTAGAACCAAAAACGGAAGGTTGCTGCTGTGGAGAACCAAAACTGCCCCCTACACCTCCAACTCCTCCAAAACCAGGGGAAGCTGTACCTTGCTGAGCCAACGTTCCAAACCCAGCATTTGGAGGGGCTGCAGCAGCACCTCCAAAAACACTACCACTTGTAGGGCCAAATGTTGAACCTGGTGATTGTGGTGCTGCTCCGAAAGAAGATCCAAAAGGTGATGTAGATCCAAAAGTCGCACCTCCTCCAAAAACAGGCGCTGCAGTGGGTGGAGTTCCAAACGCTGATCCAGTAGATGCTTTAATGACAAAAGAGTAGCTTATATTTACTTGACCAATGGATATCGTAAATTATCAGGTAAAAGTAATATCTCAAATAATCACTTACGCTTAGCCTGTGCGAATCCAAATCCTTGCTGAGCAACGCCACCACTGTTTGCTCCTGCACTGAATGCGCCAGAATTTGCAGATGTTCCTCCAAAGAGGGATCCTCCACTGCCACCACCAAATACACCTGAATAAACGATGAGAAAACAAAATGTACGAATTGAAAATTCACATTTAAATACTTGGCAACTTTAACGCTAAAATATTACTAACCGCCTGCAGATGTTGGCGCAGGGCTACCAAATGATGATGAAAACAAACCACCACTAGCAGCGGGTTTAGATTGCGCTGGGCTTCCAAAAATCGATGTTTGTTGCTGTCCACTTCCAAAGGGACTGCCACCGAAAGCAGAAGTACCGGTTTGAGCATTAGCTCCGAAGCTACCTGACTGTGCAGTCGTGGGCGTACTTCCAAATACACCACTACTTGGTCCAAAAGTTGACGTGGTCGGTGTTCCCCCAAATGTAGAGCCAAATGGCGATGCTGCTCCAAATGTCGCAGATCCTCCAAAAACTGCAGCTCCGGTAGGAGGAGGACTAGCAGGAGTACCGAAGACCGTCGATATAGCTATAAATCAATCACCGATAAACTATGCTGTAAGCTTACACTTGTACATTATTTCTTCTGAAAACTTTATGAACGCCCGGCACTAAAAATTAAATAAAAAACACACTAACGTTTAGACTGATTGTATCCAAAACCAGATTGGTTTTGAGAACTTGGGGTCAAGCTGAAAGTTCCTCCAGAAATTCCGCTGCTAGTTTGTGCACCGAACGTGGCAGTGCTTCCTCCAAAAATACCTATATAAATGAATTTTATGCTATAGTCTCACCCTGTTCTGAAAGAGGTTTTATCTTCAACAAACAATTAAAATATTTACTTGAGGCAGTTGTTGTGGAGCTTCCAAAAGCTGGTGCAGAAAATAAACCTCCGACTGTTGTACTCGTTGGTGCTAAAGACTTATTCGAAGAATCAGAAATACTTAAAGAAGACAAAAAACCTGACGCCTGACCAGGAGCTGTTGAACTAACGGAGGTAGTCGGCGAAAAGAACCCGGTTGGCGGTGTTGTAGTAGACACTGAAAACAGCCCAGCTGGAGTAGTAGATACAAGCTGAGTAGACGCAAACAGTCCAGTTGAAGTAGTTACTGGAGGAGCAGACGCAAACAGTCCAGTTGCAGTAGTTACTGGAGGGGGATTAGTAAATAGACCAGTGGATGTTGTTACAGGAGGATTAGACGAAAACGGTCCAGTTGAAGTAGTTATTGCAGGAGTAGATGTAAATAGGCCTGCAGGTGACGATGAAACAGGTACAGTTGAAAATAACCCACTTGGAGTTGACGACGAAACCGTAGTAGCTGGACTAAAGCCGCCCGATGTTGTCGATGTAACAGCGGCAGCTGTAGAAAACAATCCTGCCAACTGCGTGGAAGTTGCAGAACTCCCTCCAGGGCTACCGAACAGTCCACTGCTAACACTTGGTGCGCCAAACAATGATACACCGAATATTCCTATAAAAATATACATGTATTTATAGAATATATAGAATAGAATAGAAGCATATATAAATAATTTATATATTCTTATATGATATATGATTTCTCATACACATTCAAGATTTAAAATTACAGAATGAAGAGCCAGAATCTACCTGAACTTGTAGTTGTAGGACCGGTGAATGACACGGTAGATGAGACAGGTTCGACTGCCACGGACGTCGTTGGTGAGCTTGCCACAACTGCTGCTGCAGCTATTGGTGTCACAGTTAGGTTCGTAGCGATATTGCTTGGCACGCTTGTGGTACTGGCTAATGGAGATGGGGGTGTTAGAGTTGGCGCTGTCAATGGAGATGATTGATCTGGTAGAGGTGACGCAGGAGTGTCGATTGTATCTGTAGGTAATACAACGGCAGTACTTCCAAATATACCTGAAATGAAGTTGAAAGAGTAGATGATCTAGTCGTGATATTAATTTCATACACAGTCCGATTGACTAAAAAGTTGAAAATGATAACGATGTTGGATTGGATTTACTTTGTGTATTCTCAGAAACGGGTTGACTCCCTAATTGTCCACTTAATTCCAGCGAGGGGGAGGACGTTCCTGTACCTTTAGGTGAAGATAAGATTGGAGCTGCAAACAAGGTACTAGCTGTTGTTGATGTCTTGGTGGAAGATGCGCTAATAGTCGTTGAACCTAGAGGCACTAGTGGAGGAGGAGACACTACGTGACCTTTGGTGGAAGTTGGGAGTATAGACCCGAAGATATCTAAAAATAGAACACGAAAATATAATGACATAGTGAGAAATACCTTCAATATATTTGTGTTGTACTTACTTGGACTTGCTCCCATTCCTTCGAAGGTTGTCGAGATTGAGGCTGAACTTGTGGGGGGTTTGAAAGAAGTGCTAAAGTTAAAGTTAAAGGGTGCAACTACGGTACTTCCTGGAGGAGCTGTAGATCCAGTGGAACTAAGATTTATTGGAGGGGCTGAAAATTTCACAGGTGTAACTGTATTAGTCTTAGCAGTTGTTGATTTCGCAGAAGATACATTTGGAGGTGTTCCAAATGGTGATGTACCGGTTCCAAATATTCCTAGAACAAATAAATAATTTCATTTTTATAAATATTTACAAATTTTCCATCTGTGTTCTTTAGTAAGGAAACATAAATATAGATATTTTAATCACCTCCGCTAGCTATTGTCGTAGAGCTTGCAAATGAGATCCCTCCAACATTGGCAAAGCCTGAAACTACACCAGCAACTGGAGTCGCTTTGGAGGTAAGAGATGCCATCATGCCCGATGTAGGCGTTGATGACACTGGTGTCGACAGCAAGCCAGCTAATGTAGGATGCTGAATTGACGGTGACGCCACACTGGAATTCGTAACAGCAACGACAGAAGATTTTGCAACTGACATATCGGCAATGTTAGGTTGCACCAGGGGCATAGTACTGATTCCGGATACAAATGTTGATGACTTGGGAGGTGTCCTCGTAGAAAAATGTGTTTCCCCAATGACAGTGTGTGTTGCCACTGTACTCGGGGAGCCAGCCGACAACCCAGGTCTGCTCATTGAAGACATACTTGATTGTACAGGTACGTTCATCATTGACGAAATATCATATCCAGCACCAGATATGCCCCCAACTTGGTCCGCAGAATATGGCATATTTGGTCCCGCAGCTCCGATAGGTGTAAATGTCTGAAGATTTTCGAATTCACTTCTAAATGGAGACTCCATTCCTTTTGTAAATGAGCTTTCGAAGGTTGTTGGATATGATGTAGATTTTGGTCGTCTTGGTTTCGATGGGGACCGATTCCACGGTACCTCTTCTGCTTTAATTTTAACCACGGCGACTTCAGGCATGCATTTTTTCAACATCAGCAATTTCTTATTTGCAAATCTAATGGGCTTCCTGTCCGCTCGATCACTATCTCGATTCAATTTTACCCTACTGATTCCGGCAGTGAGATCAGTAAGCGTGATTTCATCCTCATTGATTCCAGACGGGTTTGAGGTACTTCTAGTCCCATTCCCGTACCCGGCATCACAAACAGCAAGGAACTCAGCTTCATCAAATGCAGTGATGTGTTTTCCCAGACCCAGCTGCAATTTTATCTTTTCCAACTCTGTTGTCAGACGACGGATGATTTGCGAATGATTAGAAAGTGTTAAATAAATCAGCTGAGTCAGAGAAATGCGATCAAAAGCAGTTTCCTTCTTTCGGCTTTGTTCATAAAAATATCTTCGACATTCCGCTACTTGATTCGTAACGTAGCTAAACAGAAATAAAAATCATGAACATTTCAATTTGGCACGTAAATAAGAATCATATTTCATATTGTTGACTGTTACTTGTGTAGTTTTCTAATTTCTTGAAACTTCTGTTGACTGGCTGGATCCAATGGTCTTGACCTAAGATGTTCCAAATAACGAGGATCTCTGCTTCTCTCTACAATTGATTTAGCGTACTCAAGCTGACTGAAGTGATTTAAAATTCTCTCTTTCAAGACTTCTACTTCTTCCTTTTGGGCACTTGTCGTTGAAACCATGTCGCTGACGAAGTCCTCCACCACATTCAAATGTGTCAACACATTCTTTTCCAGCGTTGAAAAAGAAGAATTTAGAAGCTCGTTCAGGCGATGTTTGTTAGATGCCAAAGTATTTATAAAACTTGCCAACCTGGATATAGGACCAACATAGTTAAAGCGTTAATAATGATAAAACGAAAACGAAACAATGAGCATGTAAAATTTTACTCGAACGAACCTTTCTTCGAACTTTTTGACCTCGGAAATCACAAATGCACACTGGTCATCATCTTCCAGCCCTTTTAAAGATCCTTTAAACAACTGACTTGTCATTTCTCGGCGTTTCTCCTCGACGGCCTTCTGTAAAACAGCCATATCTTGTGGTGAAGGAAGGGTAGATGTTGCTAATTGACGTGGACCACTCTGCTGAGGGAACCCCGTATGCTTTTGGGTTTGTTGTGGTTGAGGTAAAGGTTGAGAGACAGGTTTTTGAGAAAATAAGCTTTCTGGTTTCGGTTGTAATCCAAAAGCTGCACCTGGCTGACTCGGTGTGATGTTAACTGGCTGCACTTGAGGTGTCACTGCAGGTGGAGGTTGTGGAAGAAAAGAAGCTTGAAACAACGGCTGTTGACTTGGTAGTGATGACGCAGTCGGCTGGGAATGGGGCAACACTGGTGCAGGTTTTGGTTCAAACTTTATTTCTTGCTTAACTACTGGTTTCTGTCCCATACTTCCACTAAAAACCGAGTCTGGAATCGTCGTTGTAACCTTAACGTTTAGAGATGGACTTTGAGGGTCAGCATTGACGACAGAATATATTGAAATAGATCCTCTTTGTGAAAGCAAAAACAGCATGGGCATCTGTGAATATGATTCAGTTTCCGAAAACACAACTTGGTCGTCGCTGCCATAATACACCGCAGTCCCACGAGCATAGTTATCCAGTAAAAATGCAGCTCTCCGGTTATCCGCAATATCACCTGGTGTCCACTGTTCAGTTTGGTTTTGAGTCTCCTTAATTAATACAACAACGTCACTGGCAGAGTTTGTCATAGCCAATACAGCATTCCATTGCATTAATGGAAGGAAGAAACAGCTACTTTTGGCAGGGACATCATCAGAAACAAAGATATCCCCACTATTTCTGTAAAGTGGAGGAGCAGTTTTGGAAAGATCCAGCTGCATAAAATCTGTCAGCATATAAGAGAAAAAACAGGGAGGAATTAGTGAATCGTAGTAATGCCAAAACTTCTAGTGTCTAGTAAATGTATACATATTCAGTATTATATTCTACTAATCATAATCAATTACGTACCAATAAATGATTCCTTCTGAAAGACGACTAAAAATTGAGTTGTTTGTGTCCATAGTATAGAAATTGGTATTGAACCTGGTTCAGGTCCGGGAATTGGCTTAGCTTCTGTAAGGTCTAACTTAAGTTGGCTTAAACCACCATTTGTACGACCTACAACAAGTTGCTTCCCTTTAGGACTCCAGCACAAACACCTACACAATAATATAACATAAAAATACTACTTATGACATGACTCTTGCGAGTTCAATTAAGATAATTTGTAAATAGAACAAAAAGTAGGCCATCAAGTATTGAATCAGGCATAATAACTATAACTCAGATATAAAAAAATGACATGCCTAATGCCTCCATCTGGAAATCTGCTCAATTCAACACTGCTCGCGCCCTTGATCTTTGCCAAAAACAAAGATCCATCATCCACGTTAATTGCAACAACGTTGTTCATATTCTCTCCTGGATTCCAACAAATGGCACTTATTCTAGCTGTCGAGCTGGAAGAACAGCGAATTTCGCAAAATGGTCGACACATACCACCCTATAAAAATAAGCAAGAATGAATGAAATGTGAATGTAAGATTTTAAAATGAGATATAGGTGCACCAATACCAATTGTTATAATGATCGACACCTTGCCACAAGAAAGAAATATTTTCTTACCTGGTTAATGAACTCGGCTAAATTAAACACTACAACCCATGGAGAATCCCCTCGAAGCGTGTCTACCGCTAGATATTCGTCGTCACTGGACAAGGTTATAATGTTTGGTATCACTGGTAAGAAATCATTCCTTATTTCCAGTGAAAGCACATTCTTGATTAAAAGTGGTCCTGAGTTGTCAGCGTTCGCCTTTCGTTGGGCTGCTAGAATGTCATTTACTCTGAGCATATAAAACGAACCATTAAAGGAAAACAGCACACATCCAAATTTATTGGAACATTCCAAACTTCGGTTGAAGTGCTGGAAGGCGACATCGTTTTCAATTGCATCTGCCTCTGCTTCGTCAGAAAAATAATTTATTGACGGATGTGCCTTGAAAAATATATGCTACAAAAAAGAAAATCATCATTTCAGTTCAGGCACAGGTTTTGCATGGTTTTACGTAACTGGTAGCAGGTAAGTTAGTACTTTTGTTAAATGATTTTGAATTACCTTTACGTCCATCATTGGAGGACCCCCCGTGAGAACTGGCTGTCCACTCGCCATAATTTGTAATTATAACGTAATTGCTTCTCTCCTTATCAATTTAATTTAAATGTTTATAAAAATATCAAACTAGGAAGTATGAGTATGAATCCCTCAAAACATGCTCACAACATGGTCAACATCCAAGGTTGACGATGACCAATCATGACGAAACTGCTGACTTGACCTGAATTGACTATTAAATTAGTGCTGATATTTTGCACGTATTAACTTTAATTAAATTCAGTGATTTGGATCCAGCTCCACTGGAATTCTAGATGTGAGATGATGATCTTTGGCGAACAATAAAATTGACAACAGCTCAAGTTTAGAAGGAATGGGAATTACGATGTTTTTCCGGAACATGAGAAAGTCGTAAGCAAATGTGATCATCCCGCGATGTGACTCTTACCGCAGCATTGTACACAAAAACAAACGAATCAAAATAGGGGCAAGGTGAGACTCTTACATGGAACCTTCTCTCAATGAACAAGTGCATTGATATTTTTTGTATACATCCTCATTTGCATATTTTAGTGTTAGCGTAGCTATGCTTTGTGCTCAGTCTCCTCCTCCTCTCCTTTGATGTTTTGTACGTAAGTGCTTTGTGTATACGTATACGGATACGATTGTTGTTGATGTCCTTCGTTCGTGTGAACAACTTGAACACGATCACACTCCCAAACCAGATGCATAGTGTCAGCTGTGTAATATAACAAAATCCCTTGTGCTATCGTTCGTCACTCCAGAATGACTCATTCTATTTTCTGACTATTATCAACCTCGTAAGAGCCAGAACGAAGTTTATTTCTTCGCAATTATTATTCGTCATTGTTAAGAGCACTGACAACTTGCTGAAGGGAGACGAGTTAACTCGTTGGCGTTACGTGTTAAATAATTTATAATAATTTCCCTTGAGGTTTCCACAAAACAAATTTAAAGTTTTTGATTGTAAGCTTGTCACCTTCAGTCATCAGTGGAAATAGTTTCATTATGTCTGTTTCAGCAATGGAAAGTAAGTAAAAATTTATTAGAATTCTGGATTCTTTCCAGAAGATCTAGTTCCATTTCTACTTGGTGACGGGTGACGGGACAGGTATTAAAATTTGTCGAATATTTTAGATCACTTGTTCAACCTCAAATTTGCTGTGAAAGAACTGGATAGGAATGCTAAGCGCAGCGAGAAGGAAGAGAAAGCAGAAAAGCTAAAATGTAAGAAAGCCATTGCCAAAGGACAAATGGAAGTTGCACGTATTCATGCAGAAAATGCAATCCGTCAGAAAAATCAGTCTCTTAATTATCTGAGAATGAGTGCGAGGGTGGATGCAGTTGTCAGTAGGGTGCAGACTGCAGTTACTACGAGAAAGGTGATATACATTCTTACCAGAAGATCAGTTTCAGAAGTTCTCAGCTAATGTTTATCCAATCGTACTAACGTTGCTTCTTCATTTTGTTATATAGGTTACAACGTCGATGGCTGGCGTCGTAAGAGCGATGGATGCTGCAATGAAGTCACTGAATTTGGAAAAGATTTCGTCGTTGATGGATAAATTTGAAAAGCAATTTGAAGATTTGGATGTGCAGAGTTCGTATATGGTAAGTAGATTAGCTAATAGCGCATTTGGCAAGGTACTTTGTTAATTAGCAAAGTAAATACAGATATAAAGCAGCAAAAACTTGTATTCTTTTAGGAAAATACTATGTCGCAGACCACTACCACTTCAGTGCCTCAAAATGATGTTGATAACCTTATGCATTCTGTAGCAGACGAAGCTGGGTAAGGAAAATTTTAAATGGATATAAATTCATTTAAATGGATAATTTTTGAAGGATTTTCAAGTCAAGGTGTTGGCTCCATCATTTAAATCTGACTTCTGTAATTTCACTAATTTCAGCATTGAACTAAACATGGAACTTCCACGTGGGGAAACCGAGTCTATAGCATCCTCCCAAGTCTCACAAGAGCAAGATGAGTTAACAGCAAGACTTGCTCGACTTCGTCAAGAGTGATATGCATTTAACCATTATTATATCTGCCAATGAACCTGCAATCTGAAGCGCAAAGTTTTTCGAGAGGCAAAGATATTCCAGAATTCTTTTACTATATGATGTCTGATGTGAATCATAAATTGCACGGTTGGATTGGATATTTGAATAGTAGATGAACCGTATCCATATTTTGTATGTATGTATATAAAATGTACCTATCTAATTTACTTTATACTGTATCATCATCACTACTGCTTACGTATATTTTGGCCATCAATCCAAAATCCAACTAGATACTAGCAAATGCTAAACGTTATGTCGTCAAATTATGCAATAAAATTGGAAGCATTTATCGATAGATCAACTATATATTCATGCGTCATTGTGATTTTGTTCAAAATAAGCGAAATCGAAAGGTAGTCATTTATAAAGTTCCATTACAGCTTGTAGAGTTTACCCTAACAAATTTGATAGAAGAATGGAGTTGTTCTGCTTTGAGAATAGTAATTACGTGTACAAGTGACTAGTAATGCATCATGTTTCCGAAAATGTCGACAAAAGTCGTGCTAACTATATCTGCAAGCAAAGCAAAGAAAACGTGAATATTTGCCCAAATACGGTCGGAAGCATTCGACAGTCAAGGAGAAAGTCATGTAGGGGCATTACAATACATGAAAATTTGGAATACGATATGGAACTCGGGAGGACGAACGCGCATGTAGAACATGGTATCCAGTTATATGTATGCAATGCAATTGGAATACACATTTTTTTGTATTCCATATTTATATGCACACATTTTGCCAATTGCCAACCGTGGTTCGATCGAGCTGGGTTCCTGCGTTCGCCTCGCGAACAGAAATGGAAAACTGTAATTTAAATTAGCTGATCATCTTCAAATTTCACCATTAGCTCGCCTGGAGCACTGTACCAAAATAAAAACATGAAGCGACAAAACGTTAGAACACTTTCACTGGTGGTCACCACTTTCACCTATCTTCTTATTGGGGCTGCAGTGTTTGACGCATTGGAGTCATCAACGGAACAAGAAAGGATTGACGTGTTAGCAGGTAAGCAATATAGATTTAAGTCCAACTTATGATCATCATGGTACTTGATTAACTTGATGTTCATGCGCCCACTCGTTTTTATAACAGAATTAAGATCAGATTTACAAACAAAGTATAACATAACCAACGAGGACTACAAATGGATTGAGCAAATGGTAATTGAAAATACACCTCATAAAGCTGGACCACAATGGAAGTTTGCTGGAGCATTTTATTTCGCTACAGTGGTCTTAGCCATGATTGGTAAGAATATGATGTCCCTTGCCTACCCAAAACGGCTATAATTATTTCATTTAAAACATTTATATTTTATTTGCTTTACGCAAACAGGTTATGGCCATTCAACGCCATCAACGATTGGAGGGAAAGCATTTTGCATGTTGTACGCAGCAATTGGAATTCCACTCGGGATCGTTATGTTCCAAAGTATTGGTGAGCGTCTTAATAAGGGCGCTTCCATTATAATCAGCAACTTGAAAAAGTTACTAAAATGTAAAAAGATGGAAGCTACAGAGGTAACAATTTATTTTAAAGGCCCAGTTTGCTTATGACATTTGGAACACTTCATGAATATTGATGGAATTTTGATACTGCACAGATAAATTTGATGATGGCCACTACCGTACTGTCCTCGATTATAATGACAACTGGAGCTGCCGTTTTCTCCAAATACGAAGGATGGAGTTACTTCAATGCGTTTTATTACTGCTTCATCACATTAACAACAATTGGGTAAGTCTGTGATACTTTCTTCAACACAGACTTTCACTTTTGGTGAAAGTAAATCATAGGTGAAAGTACTTTAACCCTGACTTTCTCTTTACAGCTTTGGAGACTACGTGGCGTTGCAGAATGATCATGCACTTCAGAATAAACCTGGTTACATGACGCTCTCCGTGATTTTCATTCTCTTCGGGCTCGCCGTTGTAGCTTCCAGTATTAACATTTTGGTGCTTCGGTTCATGACTATGTAAGTCGTGGAGAACTCAAATATATTCCACGATTATATGTATGCATACATTATCTACGCATTATTGCTAATGCGATCCATATCCGCATATCTATAGGCAAGCTGAAGAAATGCAACGCGAGGACACGGAATTGGGCCCTGTCAGCCAAAACGTTATAACTTTGGACGGAGAAATCCTGACTCCAGATGGAAGGTTACTTCAGCAAAGTGAAGCCAATTTATGCCCAAGCAGCCCGGATCGAGTTTCCGTCTGCTCATGCACTTGCTACCCTCGTTATGTAAGTACTTGATAGCAAGACCTAATTTAATATTCGTTGCGGGTGCACTATATGATCCACGGGATTCCCTAGAGAAAGTTCTTGGAGATAATTTAAGAATAAAATTTCTTGTATGTCTAATAATACTATACTATTCTTTTATCCAGAATGATCTGAATTCGGTCTACAAGAGAAGCAGATCGAGCAGGATATACAAATACGATACGAGTGGAACAGAAGAGGAGCTGTACAGTGCTGATGACGTTCCAGCAATACTGGAGAAAAGGGCTTCGGTGTAATAACTCTGTATGTATGTATATGCTGCATTCATTCCTATTACAAAACATTGTACAGATTGTAGTAAATTAACACAGAAATAACATCTTCCATTTTTTATTCAGTATTATGTATGTATGAAAGTAAAAAAGCACCTTTGCTGAGTATCGCTCATAAATTGTTCAAAATGTACTAAAACAAAATCCAAATCTTTAACTAAATGCGTACGAAAGTGAAAAAAGTCGAAAATAATAAATTAATATATTATATCTGTCGTTCGTAAATGCTCGATGCGGTCAGCAAATCAAAGTATAAATTTGATCTTTACATTTAAATAAGAATAAATGTCCGCTGTTTTGTAAAAGATCTGACTAAAACTCCCACGACTCCAACCACTTCATGCCATGCATAGTACTATTCTCTTCTGCTGCCAGCGGTCCGTTAGTCCCATAACTCAATGGAGAAAACAGATAAAAACTGTAAAAACAATCAAATTAATCCGGTTAGCTTTCACTCACATTACACATAACGATTATATTACTTTGTGATTAACAAATGGTTCAACTGTACCTGTATGCCACAGAGCTTAAAGTCAATCCATACATAACGTGAAAGAATCCATTATCCTTGAAGAAGCTAATGCTTGAAATCATGACACCAATTAAGTAGTCGAGAATAACAGCGGAGATCATGGAAGAGAAGAGTAAGGCAGGGAAGTAATGGTGAAAGTACAAAACACGTCCCATCGTGTAGAAAGGCAGATAATGAAGCGCCCATCCAAGAAATAGCCAACAACAAACGGTAACGGTCTTGTCTCTCGCCGCTTTCGATGTCGTACTTTCTTCGTAGCCACGTTGCTCCTGCCACGCGTGGTAAATGTACACAAAAGCAAATAGTGCGAGAAGGCCGAGGTTTGCCCACCAAATCACAGGATTTCCGAGTAAGTAAATGCGATAGTTGCTCCCAGAAAAGTATTGGCCTCGGTAGTTTATTGGCCACTGCCAAGGTCGAGAAGTGACCTCACCCTCTTTTGGCTTCAAGCCAGCGTTGCCTTCGAACATGATAGTGTGAGATTCGAAAAACTTCTCGACAAAATTAGGGGCATGAACTTGAAAGCTGACGTTTGGGACTGTGTGCATATAAATTACATAAAGAACGCACATTACAAAAAGAAAACTTATTTCAATTTTAAAGATAAAAAGCTAGGTGTTATAGTGGGATTACTCACGTCTCGGAAAATGATTTTCTTCAATATTCCAAAATGTGTTTTTGCGAACATCCCTGTGATTTTGGCTGCAACTCACTTCCATCTGCTCATAAGCCCACTTGGGGAGTTGCTTTCCCGTTCCAGACAGGACACAATTTTGCAACTGATGCACAAATCGGAGACGACTGCTCACAACATTAATGAGATCCCCAGGTTTTCCACCCAAAACCTCAATTCTCCACACATCATTCGCATCTCCAGTTCCATTCTATATTATTCAAAAAAAACTTTTACATACAAGAAAACATGAAGTTTGCAAGTGGAAATCTATCAGCCCTATCTTAACTCCTACCTCTCCATAACCTGTGACCTGCCACTGCTTTTTGGTCACCGGGGCTGGAAGCCTGTGTGCATGAAGATTTCTTCTTGTCACCAAATGCTCAAAGCGTACAAGATCTCCACTTCTGACAAACTCAACTGGTGCTGATTTATTATCAAGTTTTGGTGCATCCTCGTCAAATTTCTTAATGGCCCATTTGTTATTTTCATCCTTGTGAGCGTAGGTGGTTATCTGTTGCTGCTTAGCACCTACTCCCTCTGGGTAAAGGTGCCAATGAGAGTGAAGGTAGCCGCCACCAGTCCTCTGGCTTTTAAGTGTGATGTGAGCACCATAAGCGACTTCACGGGGCATGCTAGCGTTATACAAGGGATTTCCGATTAACTGCGATTGAAATGCGGAGCTGTAAAATCCATCTCCGTTCCCACTGCACAAATTACAGAAAACATGAAATTATCATATCATACTATGACCATTGTCCACTATTGGAATGTTAATTGCTTTCTCCGTATATCAAGTTCAAGTTACATACCTGCGATTTAGCACTGCCAAGTGAATGTAGAAAAACGTTACATACAACACGATTGGTAAAGCAATAAGGCACAATGCGCGTGCAATGAAATGCTTAATCGTATACGTCTGAAAATGCAAAATTCAAATTTGAACATTTATGCTATAATTATATTGTAAATAAATATAAAAATGTGTAGAAGGTTTAAAATGTTCTTACAATTGGTTGTGACAAGTCTCCTAAGATTTCCCACAGCTCATAAATAGTCCGTAGGCCTATATAAAGCACTGTGAACAGTCCTACAAATTTGACACTTGTAGAGCACGCAATAAATACCCCGGTGAGCGCTAGCCACGTCCACCAGACAAATGTAAAAGGTCTATAAAAATAAATTTTATAATTATAATCTTCAAATCTTGCAGGTGTGATTACATGTTATGTACGTTTGCATATTTCATGGAATATGTTTTTGGAGTTTGCTACAAACCTATTCTTATAAGTGTAGAATTTAACGGATGTATATACTGAACCACTTATGAAAAACAACAGAATAGGGTCGAGTAAAATATATTGGGTCAAAGTTAGCAAGCCAACGTCAAATAAAATGAAGGAAGCTGCAAGACACGCTGCTGTGGTTGATTCAGTCATTTCCCAAACTGTTAAGTATGTCAAAGGCACCAACATTGATCCTAAGGCCGTGCAACACTAAAAGTTTCGAAAGCAAGCACGGTTCAGTTATAAAGGGACAAAGGAGATTTGTGAAAAATTCTGATTGCACATGAACTTGAGCTTACAACTCTCATTCCAACGTATTTCGTTTCATTGTATTTTTGTCCAGGATTCTCAAATGGGAAGGTTCCATCGTATCCAGTTAGATAACCGAACATTCCTATCATCATCTAGAAAATTTATAAAAAGAATAAAAATGTGTTATTATTCAAGGCAAAGATAATCCAAATTTTTTGGCGCATTATCGAACTAGA
Organism: Heteromurus nitidus; assembly: GCA_034687055.1. Classification (NCBI taxonomy): domain Eukaryota; kingdom Metazoa; phylum Arthropoda; class Collembola; order Entomobryomorpha; family Entomobryidae; genus Heteromurus; species Heteromurus nitidus. The sequence goes on along the minus strand of JAQFZW010000046.1, from coordinate 1,423 downwards.
ACTACGGATACCTTTCCGAGTGGAGGATGGACATCGAAAAAGAAGGTTCTGTTAATATACCAACTCCCCATTTTCCCAAAGTGGGTTTCATCCCAACAAACATGGTCTGGCTCCTCCACTTTATAAAATCTTGTTCCAATTCCGAGCATCAGGATGAGCAGAAATACGCCCCATGACCACTGAGTATAGTCTCTATTTGAATTCGAAGAAGTTTGCGTTTTCTGTTTCTGAGAATTACTGGTAGGTTTAGGTTTACTGCTGGACTGATCAGTTTTATTAGCTCCTTTGTTGGAGCTGGGTTTGGCACTACTTTCTCTCGCCATTGTGTATGAATTTGAATACGAAAAGGTACTCTCGCGAATATCTACGTTATTAGTATTGCTGCTACTATTATGATTACTATGAAATATCCTAGAATTTCGTTTGGTAGTTGGGTGAATCTGAGTTATTTCGACTTCAGTATCAGTATCACTGAATTCTGGAAGTGTATGCTTTTCCAGGCGTCGCCCACTCCGAATCCAACGAGGCTTCACGAAATCTGTGTCATCATTTGGAGTCTCCCGTGGTGTAGAATTCTTCAGCGACCGTCTGCTCCTTGAATAAAAATATTCAACCAGAATAATTAGTCAAGTTAACTTCAATAATTTAAAATATGTAAAGCCATGAGGAATTCTAATGTGCAAAAATGTTGCGTGAAGAGCAAAAAAATCATAAATTAAGATAAGATTTAAAGGCCCATTTTCATTACAACATAGCTAATATCACACTTTTCTTAAAATGTACATGTGTGCACATGAATACACATGAAACCGTTCCCAAATGTCAAATTAATTATGCATATGAAAAAACTCACAGTGCCATCTCGAGTTCTTGTAATTTGTTTGTGTGCAAGTGTGGTGAAGTATATTACATATACAAATTAAGTACAAAAATTAAACTTCTCCCGAGCGAGCTAAAGTTTCTCTGTAACCTTTTTATATGTGAGCTTACTACAATGTGTTTTTATTGACCACAGATAAAAAATGTAAGCTGATAAGAAACAATATATAAACGTGCTACCTATATGTACCGGTACGTACGTTTGCACTCAACATTTCACATTTTTTGCAGTATAGCTTCCAAATCCAAATATCAACCGTGAGCTTACCGTATATCACAAGATAGTAGCTCCCACTCTGAATTCTGTCACTTTCCAGCTGTCTGCAAAATTTTTCCCTAATAATTCTATTCTGCTACTCCTCTTTTTTTGGTTCTGCGCAATTCTACATGTGAACTTCACATTGTGAAGTGTGGAGTGCATGTGATCATAAAACTTAGGTGGCGATCCGTACTACTTTCGGCAGTACAGTACTACTTTTCAGACCCTGTACTACACAAGTAGTACATGTACTACTTGTACTACTTTTTTATAAATTGTCCTACT